>SNQJ01S0060968.1:21197-63222 GCA_010110895.2 Picea sitchensis
TGGAGGATATTTAAGGGAGTTACAAGGATGACAGGTGATTTAAATGATTATCCTTTTTGTGTTATATTTTATGATTTTAAAAGAAGATATTTATGGGAGTCACAAGGGGTCCCACCTACCTAGTTATTATTAATTAAAGACCCTTAACTATATTATTATTATTTACCTCTCCTAAACTAATTAGTTAAGTCGAACTAACTTAACTAAAGAAAGTAGTTGAACTAATTCAACTTATTAGGAAAGAATAATCCCTGAATGAGAAGAAGAAATAAGAGGAGAATAGAAGGAGAAAGCAAGACTAAGGTTTTCTCTTTTGGTTTCATAAGATAGTTTCATTTTTCATTCATTCTTGAGTTTATTCAAAACCTAATTCTCTTTGTGAAAATAGGGTCTTATTGTAGACAACAATGTTTGAGATTGAACCAAACTTTTCAGATGCTTATTTTCGAGGTGTTGATCCATCCTTGATATTCTTTGTATTCCAGTCTGTTTGTGAATTAAGTTTCATGGCTGATAAAGAATATCTTGCAGAGTCAATTTGGCAGCATTTTGTGGCAGGCTGATCTAGATTATAAATTTTAGTTTTGCTTGATTGTGAGAGTTTTTTTGTATGGTGTTCATCGAGGATCTAAATCAGACTTTGGTCCATGCCCTTACAAAGGGTTTTGTAAAGAGAAAAACACTTTTGATATCTCAAAATGAAATAAATCAGATTGCTATTCTGTCTTATATATGTGTAATTATGACTTGGTTACTTTTCTCTTTTTGATCTCCATGTTTACTTTCTGTAATCTGTATATATTTCAAAAACTTATATAAACTTTATTTTATATTGCAACATTCTTTTCATTAATAATTCCACCTTAATACTAGTAATTAATACTTACGGATTGAGAGAATATTTTTGAGGCTATAAAACCAAGGGTGACATTCCCGACTATCTTATCCTATCCAGGCAAGATTTGAACATGATTGAGTAAGGCAATTCATACCTTTTCCTCAACATTTATTTTGCGACCATACTGGGGAGATCTTCCATATCTCTCTGGTTGATTGTATTCGTGATTATCATTGAATATTTTTTCTTTTTTTATTCTTTGACTGATTTCTTATCCTCATGACAATAAATGTTACAAGGTAGCGCAATATTGAGCATGGTCTTAAAGACCAAACCAACATTTCTTTAAATTTATTCAATACCATCTTAGAAACCACTAACACCCGGGATGAGATTGAATGCTCGTGGGCAGTAATTGAACAAGACATAAGTGTTCGTGAACACTGGGAAGATAGGCAAAGGAAACCTAGGAATCAAATGTAGCTTTCTTTTTCCTAAAGTTTTGATCTTATTTTTCATGTCTTTAAATCCTCGCATCTCTAGGATAAGAAGAATATTATCTCTTGAAATTACTCCTATCGCTGAAATAGGAAGAAGGAATGTTGTTTTTTCAACCCAACATGGTACTCTAAGGAGAACTTTGTCTGATTCATCTAGTTCATCTTTCTCACCCTCACCCATCATTTACAAAATGACATTTGTGGGTGGCTTTGGTGGCACTAGAGGTGCTTCTTCATCTCAAACTTCAACCTCATCACTAATTGGTAGTTTGTATAGCCATCAGGTCCTTGTCCAATCTACTACCAACCCCACCAAGGTCATAAAGAAGTATGGACTTTTTCAACTTGAAGAAGATGCTACTACTACCCCATGGCATGTATCCTCTCCTTTAAACGTAACATCTACCACTCGTCCGTTACCAAAATTTAAATAACATCTTTCTAGGTTTTCAGGAAATAACATAGTCACTACAAACAAACACTTGGTGACATTCTCTAATGCCTGTCACAATATATGAGCTAATGACAATGATACTTGTATGCGATTGTTCGTCAACTCTCTCGAAGGGAAATTAACGACATATTTCTTCGATCTCCCTCCCAAGATTCTTTCCACTTGGGAAGAGTTATTTTACTGGTTCAAATCCACTTATGGCCAGTCTAAGAGCCCAGCTGAACAATTACGTGAATACAATAACATTGTGTACAAAGACTATGAGACTATCAAGTATTTCAACCTACATTTCACCAAGTTGTATAATCAAATTCCTGAACTTATTCACCTCTAGAACCAAGCCTCTTTTATGCATTACTATAATTATCTACCTTCCCCTTATCATCATAGGATTGAAGAAAAATCTATTGACAATCTTGGTTCCGCTCTTCATACTTGTCTAGAGTATGAAGAACAACTGGAAAGAACATGTCTTCCCAAGGGAGACTCAATTAAAAAAAAAAACATGTCTGCCCTCTTACAACTTGTACAGGATATGAATAACCAAATGATAGCATATGAGTGAAAGGGAAATGTCCCTTCACTTACTCCCGAGGCCTCATCTTCTTCTTCACCATATTTTAGGAATCCCAATGAAAATAAATTTCATCCCAAAGCCATCATGCCTTGCAGTTGGTGTAACTTTTGCGAGGAAAATCATGAGGAAAGTACTTGTGAGGTAAAGAAGAGTGCCAGAGATAAAATATTTGGAAAAAGGCTTGAAAATACCATTTTTTTTCTAGATTGGGTAGAACCAGAGGATGTCATGATCATAAACACTAGGAATAAATCCTATGCTTCAAAATGAAAATATGATCCCCCTCATACTTATTCCAGCCCAAGATCATCTTCACAAGATTCTATTGAACAAGCCACCAAGACTCCTGACAGTCAAGGAATTCCATCCGCTCTTCCCTCTTCCAAATATAATATTCTCAACCAATTGGATAATATCAAGGTAGATGTTACTCTTCTAGACATGGTTGTTGTCCCTGAGCAACAAAATCATCTAAAAAAATTCATGGAAGGAAAAGATTCCACCATAGCCAATCTCTCTAAAGAGGTAAAAGAAGAGGATTCTATTGTAAATAAAGTAAGTGTAAATGATTTTAGACACTGTGTAAAAAATCCCCCATTTTTCATTTATGTAAAGATTATGGAAAAAATAGCCCATTGTTGCCTAATTGACGATGGTTCGGGCCCAAGTGTAATGTCAAAAATTATTATGGAAGAGCTAGGCTTGTCTTGTACCAATGAAAATTCTAGAAGCATGCTCTCATATGATAGTCTACCATAGTCGACTATAGGAAAAATAAAAGACGTGACTTTGGTTCTGTGCGCACATCCTGAAATCAGGACAACCCTTAATATCAAGGTAATTGACATGCCAGTAAGTAATTATTCTATCATCCTTGGAAGAGACTATCAAGCCTTGACAGGTGGATATCTTTCACTTGACGGGACACACTTATTCATTCCTCAGAATGGAAAAAATATCATAGTCCTATGGGAAGGAATAATCTCACCTTACACAGAAAGCACTCCACAACCTAATGTAAACTATGTCGAGGAGGATTTAAGGGTGTACTCTATCTTTGAAGATGAGGATGACACTACCACATAACAAATTGATCTAGAGGATGGTATGTGGCACATGCACTTTGATGGCTCATGATTCAATGAAGTTAATGGGGCTGGCATTATCTTGTACTCACTTGTAGGTAAAATTCACAACTTTTCCTATAGGTTAGAATTTTCTTGCACAAACAACGTCACCGAATTTGAAGCATTATTGCTAGGCATTGAAAATGCCTATAATTTAGGTTGTGGACACCTTATAGTTTTTGGGGACTCTGAGCTTGTTGTGAACCTTGTACGTAAAACATATTCTCCTAGAAACAAGTTAATGAAACACTACACCCAAACTGTTTGGATGCTTATCTCGAACTTATTATCATTTAACATCACTCATGTTAAAAGGGAATTGAATTCAATGGCTGACATGTTAGCTATTTTTGCAACCTCTCCTACTTGACAACTTCTTCCACTAAGCCCTGATTGTAATTTTCAATATTTATATCGTCCTCATATCCCTATCAATGTAGAGTCATGGCAGGTCTTCCCTAGTGATGAAATCATCTACTCTTTCATACAAAATGAACCATATAAGCCCAAGGATATTATATCCATGGAAAAAAAACAAAATTCTAAAGG
Organism: Picea sitchensis; assembly: GCA_010110895.2. Classification (NCBI taxonomy): domain Eukaryota; kingdom Viridiplantae; phylum Streptophyta; class Pinopsida; order Pinales; family Pinaceae; genus Picea; species Picea sitchensis. Next base: position 25,243 of record SNQJ01S0060968.1, read on the forward strand.
GCTTGACTCCTCTAGAAAGTTCATTTTCATTGAGTGATGTAGGCAACAAAGAAAATAATAAAGAAGAGGAGTAAAAAAGGAAAGTGGGTGAAACCATTTCCTTGAACATTGGAACACTGGATTCCCCAAAGAATGTTAAGATAGGTGCCCAATGTATCGATGAAGAAAAGTTGAAATTCACTGAGTTACTTCGTGAATTTCAAGATGTTTTTTCTTGGTCTTATGAGGATCTTCGTTGTTTTGATCTTTCTCTTATACAACATGCTATTCCTATCAAGGAGGGTATAAAACCAGTTAGGAAAAAACAAAGATCCATTAAACCTGCACTTGAAGCTACTATTAGGAAGGAGTTGGAAAAACTCTTGAACGCTGGGATAATTTTTCCTATTAAGTACTCCGAGTGGGTTTCCAATTTGGTTCCCGTTCGGAAAACAATAGGTCAGATCTGACTGTACATTGATTTTTTTGCATTACATAGAGTGAGTGTAAAAGACCATTTTCCTCTTCCTAATATATACATGATTTTGTAGAAAGTTGTAGGGTCACAAATGATGTCCTTACTTGATGGTTTTTCTGGTTATAATCAAATCAAGGTAAAAAGGAATGATAAATACAAAACCACTTTCACTACACGTTGGGGAACATTTTCTTATGAACACATGCCTTTTGGTTTATCTAATGCAGGTGCCACCTTCCAAAGAGCTATGCAGATAGATTTTGATGATTTGATCGGTAAAATTATTCAGATTTATCTTGATGACTTGACTGTATATTCAAAGAACCAATTGGATCATTTTGGTCATATTAGAAAAGTTCTCATGCGATGCAGAAAGTTCAAGATTTCTTTAAATCCTTCTGAGTCTATTTTTGGTGTTACCAAGGCCAAGCTCCCTGGGCATATTTTTTCTGATTCAAGAATAAGCATAGATCCTGAAAGGATCGTTTCTATTCTGAACCTTCCTTCCCCCATTTCCAAAAAGGAGGTTCAAGACTTTATGGGCATTATCAACTTTGTCCGTAGATTTGTTCCTGATTTTTCTTTAATGGTCAAACCAAATCACAATCGTCTCAAGCAAGATCTATCCTTTTCTTGGACTAAATATGTCGATAATGATTTCATAAGGATTAAGAAGGCAATCAGTTCCATACCAGTTTTGGTGAAACCGGATTTTGAGAAAGACTTTATTATATACACCAATGCCGCAGAAGAAGCAATTTTCACTATTCTTGTACAATGTGATTACCATAATAGCAAAAAACCAGTAGCTTACATGAGTCAAATATTATTAGATGATGCATTCAAATATTCTTACATCGAAAAACATGCTTTTTCTCTTGTTAAATCCGTGGAAAAATTTCGCCACGTTAACTTAGACAAGCACACACTGGTAAAAGTCCCTTTGCTTGCTATCAAGTTTTTTCTGTCATAGACTTATCTTTTAGGGAAGCTTGCACATTGGCTTTCCAAGATCCATGAGCATGATTTAACCATCATGACTTGAAAAAAAATTAAGGGACGAGACTTATCCCTTCACTTGGATCAACATGTTGAAGCAAGTGAAGAAAGTGATGATCAAGATAATCCTCTTTCAACACTATTTTACATTGATAGTCAAATCTTTCCTATAGTTGAACATCCCTGGTATAAAGATCTGATGTATTACTTGCAAAATAAGAAATGTCCAGATAGATTAGATACTCATCAAAGGAGAAGGCTCCATCTTGAATCTTCCAGATATGTTATTTTAGGAGACTTCTTATTCAGGAGATCTGTCGATGGTATATTACTTCGCTGTGTAAATAATGAGGAAGAACAGAAAATGTTACAAGAAACCCATGGATCTTCAGATTCTGTTATTCATGTGGGTGGCCACTTTTCTGCTAAAACTATTGCTTTTAAAATCACCAGAAAAGGTTATTATTGGCCTTCAATTTTTGGAGATTCTTATAAATTTTCAAGATATTGTGACAAGTGCCAAAAATTCTCTAGGAAAGAACATCTGTCTACCATGACTTTTAAACCTCTCCTCCCTGATTTTCCTTTTTCAAAATGGGGTATGGACTTTATCGGTCCTATTAATCCTCCATATTCAATAGGGGATTTTTTTAATCTTGACAACCACATATTATTTTATGAAATGGACTGAAGCTGTCGCACTTAAACATTCGCAGGATGAACAAGTTATTTCTTTCCTTGAAACTAATATTTTCTCCAGATTTGGCATTCCTTTAGAAATTATTACAGAAAATGGTCCCAATTTCATTTCTGCTAAGCTGACTCAGTTTCTAGCTAAGTTGGGAGTCAAGCATTTTACCTCATCAGCTTATTATCCTCAAGGAAATGGGCAAGTCGAGTCTACTAACAAAAATATGGTTAGAATTATCAAGAGGCTCATTGAATATAAGCCTCGTCACTGGCACACCCTCCTCACTTACTCCCTTTGGGTAGATCGCACTACTACCAAGGTAAGCACAGGTTACACTCCCTTTCAACTTTTTTATGTTCAAGAAGCTATTCTGCCTACCGAGCTGGAACTTTCTTCTCTACGACCGATGCTACAGATTGAAGAATTAAATTCTTCTAATGTCTCTCAAAGGATAAATGCATTATTAGCTTTAGAGGAACAAAGGATGTTTGCCTTGGATAACATAATGAGAATACAACAAACAGTAAAGAAATATTTCAATAAAAGTGCAAAAGCTGTCAGATTTAAGGTAAACTAGAAAGTCTTTCTTTGGGATTCAACCCATGTTGATAGAGGAAGACACTCAAAGTTTCAAAAATTATGGTTGGGTCCTTTTAAAATCTCTTTTGTCCCGGGCACCAATTTTTCTTCTAAAGGACTTGAAAGAGTGATTATTTTCCTATAGTACCAACGATTCCCACTTGAAACACTATGTGGAACCGATTTGAGAGTTAAAAAACTACATGAAGGTTACTTCTATATTATAATTTTCTACTTCACTGCTTTGATTTTGCTTTGCTGTTTTTATTTTTTCTACTATTTCAATTCTGTTGTTTTTCTTTTATTAATTTCTTTTCTTTTTAGAAATAAACTCTAGACTAGGTTTTCCACAACGATGCTATTCTGTAAGTATTGTTAATCAATAACAATCAAGTACACAACTGTCATGATGTTCCCCTTGAGACATCACTGAAATTTCTCTATGCTTCAAGTACTGTTGTTAGATAGATAATTGGATTTTCATCCCTACTTTTTGTCTTCCCTCCACCTTGAGAGTAAAAAGAGCACACCGTAAGTTTTTTTCCTTTAAAAAATAAACAATTTCATTGTGATTAATCGAATGTTATGCATACAAGAATAAACCCCTCATACTTAACACTTTTCATGAGTTATTCCCAAAGTCCTGAATCATTTTTTCCTTTAAACTGACTCACTTCCCCTATTGCATAATCACTCTGATATATAATTCCTTGACCTACTGTTCACCTAGTCTACGAAACCAGACATTCCTAGTTCTTAATCTGTTGGAAACAGATTTCTCTATGGAGTCACCAATTTGTTGACACTTAAAAGTGCAATGATGAATACTATGATCACAAATGATTGCCAAGACTTATTATATATCTATATTAATAATAAACTAGTAGGTGGGACCCCCTTGTAGACTTATGACACTATGGTGAATAATCAATGCTTCTATTTGTTTTCTTATGTGATGGTACCATCACAATATTCTACAGTTCATGTGTTTTAGATCATGGTTTAGAATGTTATAGTGATATATGTTGGTTGGATGATTAAGACATGGCACTAAATGGCTTCGATGAGATCTCACATAATATGTTAAGACTACCCTGTAGATGGAAGAATTATCATCATTTTTGGCTTTGATATTGCATTGAACATGGAATTAAATGGTTTAAATGGTCTTGATAGAGGATAACAATGGAGTTTTTTTTTTAATAAAAGAACCATACTTTAGTTCTAATGTTATATTATCATGAAAAAGCATGGTTGATCTAGACCTTTTCTACTATGGTTATGCTCCTTGTTCTAATTTCATATATGGTTTCACATTGGGTTATGTTCCTAGAACTTTGTTATTTAAAGAAGTTGTTATTACCAAGGGGTGGCACACTATGCAAAAGTGATATGGAAATGGATATGTGGTTGATTAATTGTTTAGTGATATGATGAATCAACTTGGATCATACGTTGAATTTAATGAGGTTGGAAGGGATAAGCGACGTGAATTTACTGCACATCACTCAAAATCCCCTCGAGCCCGCCACCCTAGTCATTCTTGCATTTTGGTTTTGGCTCTGGTGGTTGTTGTTGTTCCACGTTGTTCAATTGTAAAGGAGATATACAATCTTGTTTTTCCTTGTGCAGGATTTTTCCAAGTATGGGTTTCTTACTCTTCCATGCATGATGGTTACTCTGCCCTTTGAATCAACTTTTGGCTCTGGATTGCTCGTGGTCTGTGTATTTCTTGAGATGTTATGAGATATATGAACTGTGTATTGGTGTTTGTGTCTGTGGTTTCTTATGGTGATTATTCTGGACTATTGGCACTTTAAAAAATAAATGGTTATTCTCTCCTTACTGTGTGTAATCTTTGCATGGGTTTATTGGATACAAATTTATAGTGGATCCTGCTCGGTTATGGTTTGGGTTTTGGGTCTAGAATCTCTGTTGAAATTGAGTATCATGGCTTCTAAAATATTTGAGCTTTGTGCGTACCCTACTTATAGACTTTCATAACAGGTCTCTGTGTTTAATTTTCTCACTCCATGTTTGTCTCTGTGGCTATTATTTTCGACCCTGTGGGTTGCAATGTGAACTGATGAAAGATTAAAATATTTGTGCCTTGTCTTGGAAACAATATGAGATGTTAACCACCTTGAGTTTCCCTCATTGACACAATTTCCTAGAGAAAATTACACAGTATGAGTTTAACATCACCCGTAAGTTGATAGAAGCATTATGGATGCTTTCTAGTCAGGCACGGGTTTGTGCTTAGTCTCTCGTTTTACAGTGTTGATTAAAGGGATTGGCTTCATTTCGTTTTCCTGTTGGAATTGATAGTCTATTGTTTTGATAATCCTTACAGTCGAGAGTGTTGTTACATGTTATGGTTTTGTGGTAATTTGTGAAAGGCATGAGTTGTCTGCGCTATTCGAAGTCTTAACCCTTTGGTCGAACAACATGTTCTTACCTTCCACTTGTTGTTTTAAACCCTAAATATGATATTGATATCATTTTACTCTAGCCAATGGTTGATGGAGCACTGTGCGTGTTTGGTTTCTTGGGCACGATTTTGGTTGCGTCCCTTGTTTGGAAATTCTGGAAGAAGTATTTACACAGTGATTTATTTGAAGCTTGGGCTCAGAATATTGAATTTCATTTGGTTCAATCGTTATTTTGGCTATATAAAGGGGTCATCTGTGTGCGAATTGTTTCAGGCCCAATTAAGAGTTATAACATCCAGTTGATTGTTTTGGATAGTGTTTAAATAATTGATGGATAAAAATGGTTATAAATACTGTGCATGTTCATGTTTGTTTAAAGATTAAATATTGAGTTAATGGTTGTGGCTCAAAGGGTTATTATGGTTTCTCATATCGATTGCAATGGTTTTCGTAATGAATGTCATGTAATGATTATATGAATACACATGATGTTGTAATTAAATAGTTCTGGGCATATAGATTATTGTTTGGAAGCCAACAAGAAAAGTTGTCAAAGGAAGTAATAGTTTAAATTGTGATTTTGAAAAGTGAATAATGTTGAACTTTGAAGTTCGGAACAAAGATATGTTTGATTTCATGTTTTGATTTATTTTCATTTGAACAATATCCATATTATTTCCCTGCCATTCTACCACTTTTCGCTCATTACATTCCCCTCACAATCCCAATTTTATTTATGGCATCCCTGTCCTATGAAATAAATTAAAAATGAAGTCTATGTAAAAGAGACAAAGAATAACACAACAAAGATATGGTTACTGATATTTTGGTATTTTATTACACAATTAAATTGTTTAATTAATTGCTGAACAATATTTGTGTATTGATCCCCTATCATTATACCACTTTTCTCTAATTACACTCCCTCCATATGTCCCATGAACCCTATCACCCCCTGTTCATTTGGAGATTATTAAATGGTTTGTTATGGATGGGTTTACATGTATCTCATGTCAATTTCTGAGCCAATTGCTGATTCATGTAGCAGAATGTCATGTATGGTTTATTAAGAGATTCATTATTGATGATATGCTGCTACATGATGAGTTTCTTCAGTAGGGGAAACCATGGTAGAAATAAAAGAGGTAGGGGAAATTGGAATCAAGGGCCTAGAAGGCCTACATTTTTCATTCATTTTGATGTTGATCCCGAAGAATTGAACCAGTTGTTCCAAGATGGGTTCTTTAACTGGATTGGTCATGGAATAGTACACCCTTAGCCATAAAGACCTCATTTCTAGCCTCAGAACATCCCTGGCATTCTTGTTCCTCCACATGTGTCCTTGCAACTAGAAGTCCCTGCAAATGATGGATGGCAAGAGATTGTCAACTCGACTATCTCTCACCATCGTGGCTGGCCCAATATGTCATTTCCTCTCCCACCACCTGTCAATCCTAATGTCCATATGTCTTGTGTTGATTCACATGTTCAATCTTCACATGTTAGTAAAAGACTAAAAACTGATGTTCTCCATGTGCAAGATAAAGGAAAAACAATGGCCTCGCCTTCTTCTCCCTAAGATGATTCCTCAAAATCTGTGTATTCCCGTATGAATTTGAAGGATGTATGTTCCCATGTTATCAACATAATACAACCTCAAGGTTCTAATCAACCACGAGCTACTTCCGAGAAATCAAAGGGGGAAAATAGTGGAAAAAGAAAAATTGCCCCCCAGAGTGGCAAGTATGGCTTTGAGATTGTGTTTTTTTATGATTTGAGTTGATGAAGACAGTGTTACTGGTTTTCAAAATTTTGGGACAATAAGCTCTGTTTTGGTATTTTTGAATCATATGGATAATATGGATGATGTGGATATTTATATATTTTTTGGATATGATATAAATTATTTCTGATATTTAAAATATCTAGTTTAGAGGATATTTAAGGGATTTACAAGGGTGCCAGATGATTTAAATGATTATCCTTTTTGTGTTATATTTTATGATTTTAAAAGAAGATATTTACGAGAGTCACAAGGGGCCCCACCTACCTAGTTATTATTAATTAAAGAACCTTAACTATATTATTATTATTTACCTCTCCTAAACTAATTAGTTAAGTCAAACCAACTTAACTAAAGAAAGTAGTTGAACTACTTCAACTTATTTGGAAAGAATTAAAGCTGAATGAGAAGAAGAAACATGAGGAGAATAGAAGGAGAAAGAAAGACTAAGGTTTTCTCTTTTGGTTTCATAAGATAGTTTTAGTTTTCATTCATTCTTGAGTTTATTCAAAGCCTAATTCTCTTTTTGATAACAGGGTCTTATTGTAGACAACAAGGTTCAATACTGAACCAAAATTTCCAGACGCTTGTTTTAGAGGTGTTGATCCATCCTTGATAGTCTGTGTATTCTTGTCTATTTGTGAATTAAGTTTCATGGTCGATAAAGAATATCTTGCAGAGTCAAATTGGTAGCAGTTTGTGGCAAGCCGATCTAGATTATAAATTTCAGTTTTGCTTGATTTTCGGAGTCTTTTTGTATGGTGTTCATTGGGGATCTCTAAATCAAACTTTGGTCCATGCGTTTACAGGGGTTTTGTAAAGAGAAAAACACTTTTGATATCTCAGAATGAAATAAATAATATTGCTATTCTGTCTTACATATGTGTAATTATGACTTGGTTACTTTTTTCTTTTTGACCTCCATGTTTACTTTTTGTAATCTATATATATTTCAGAAACTTATATAAACTTTATTTTATATTGCAGCATTCTTTTCATTAATAAATCCGCCTTAATCCTAGTAATTAATACTTATGGATTGAGAGAATGTTTTTGAGGATATAAAACCAAGGGTGACATTCCTGACTATCTTGTCCTAGCAAAGAAAGATTTGAAAATGATTGAGTAAGGTAATTCATACATTTTCCTCAATAGTGTCATATGATAGGATGCTCTTGAGTCGATCAACCAAACATATTAATATGGCCCTGTACTGGTTGACACCAGATACACATTGATTCCCTTATCTGGAGTAGTCTTTCTCTCAGTAAACTACTTCTCATCCCATCCTATACTAACTTTCATTTCCTTCAACTTGTGGTCCTTTTTATAATTCCCAATTTTACTGCATGTACAACATCTTCTCATCGACTGAATTGGGGCTTTAGATCTACCCTTCGAATTAAAATTTTTATTAGAGAATTTCCCTTTATCTCTTTCAATTGGTCGATCTCTCACCATTAAAAAATCTTTGGTCAATCCTTCCACATTCTTCCCTATGATTTCTTTCGACAGTAGAGATGTGTTGGACAAGCAACTTTGGAGACAATTTTGCATTTTTGGATACAGGTTTGGGAAAAATCCTAAGTATAGGAAAAGTGCATGGAAGAAGAAGGGAATCTAGGGAGAGAGAAACTAAGGTGCATCCATAAGAACAATGCACAGAAGGAGGAAAGTGCATAGAAGGAAGAAAACGCACAGACAAGAGAATAAAACAAATAGAAGAATAAAGCCGACATAGGATAAAGCAAGAGAAAAAAAGAGAGAGAATAAAGCATGACATAAGGATGACAACCCGAAATTCTAGAAATAGAAGAACAACAAAAAGTAGTATGGAGACAGAAAAACATTCCAACTAGCTAGTTAGCTAAGGGAAGTATTCATTGTAATGGGGTATCTTTTGGATGAATAGATTAGGGTTTTTAGCACTAGATTTCTGTATAAATATGTAACTGGTTGGGAGAATAGGTGTTCACTGTTAGGGGTTCCTCCATATGACTATTATTAAGAATTATTGTAGAATCTATTCTATGGGGTTCCAAAGTTCTTGAATGTAACAGTCTATTGATGAGAAGGATCAATGAATGAATGTTAAAAATATGATATCGAATATGTGTTTTTTATGTGTATTCTTATGAATTCTGTCTAGATGCATAATAGAATAGATTTGTCTTATGGTTAACCATGGTGCAATTATATAGTAATCTGGAATAAGAATGATAGTATGAATCTGAGTCACTAAGTAGTTACTAAGGAACAAGGACAAAATCATGCACACATAAATTATAAAGAAGAATGCACAAGATGGTCACCTCCCATTTCGTCTCTACTGCAGAAACCTGGTTCTCATAGTCCTAATAGATACCTCGGTTGAGACTTTGTCTGCACAATAAAGTGATTCCGAAAGGGCCGATGTATGTTGGGTTTTGTTGGTTAAAGATAACTCAAACCTAGGGTCTTACAAACCACGTGCATATCCAACAAATGGTTTCGTTGCCGGGACCTAGAATTTGCGATTAAGGGAATGTTTTGGAGGTTGAATAAGAAAGAGTTCTTAGAGTGGTTGGAAAAAAAGGAACGAGAGTTTTCTCAACAAGAGAACATGAATCCTCAGATGAGTGACATGAAATGGATGCAAAGGTATGTGTATACAAAACTGTATGAAATTTTCTTGGGCAAATTTCCAATTATTCTAACTGAGTGGCTAGAAAGATTAGTGGAGAATACTGGAAGGTATAGAAATGCAATGTCAAGGAAGGACTCTTGAGTTGGTAAGACAAATGAATTCCGTAAGTAACCCAACTACTCGTGCAATTGATTTTTGGTTGTATAACATAATATGAGGATATATTATAGAATTTGCAATAGATTGTACCCAATCATACAACGTTGTAGAAAGGGACTTTTTCAAGGGTCCACGTGGAAGGTTCATTAAATTTTTGGGTATGTGGATAAAGATGATGTTGTGTGAAAAGTGTGTGATGAAGATGCAATCTGAATGCTAAAGGGGTTCACGTACATAGGGGAACCTGGGGATGAAAAGAGGATAGTCTGAGAACATGACAGAATGAAGGAAGCGATGAAGAAGGAAGGAAGGGAATGGTGATGCAAGAATAGGGTATACTAGAGGAAGAATATGAGTTTGGAGTATTACATGGAGGAAGGAAGTACAAGAGGAAAAATAATGGGGCTGTGAAAGGAGAGCCACACAATGAGAAAGAGGGGAGAGAACCTTGCACAATAGTTTGAATCATGGAGATACCATATATAGGGGGAGAAGAAGAGGAGTTCTAGTCTAGTCCATTAATAGAAGAGTTGTTAATTCCTACTCAGATTGAGTCTTGTGTCGAATCCAATACCATGTGCATGTCACCACAATCATAGATAAAAATTGAAGACATTTAAAAAACCATTGTATTTATCCAGGGAGGATAGAGGAGTAGCAACCAAAATAATGGAAGTAGTGTGCAGAGTCAAAGTCAAAATCATAGTTAACCAACATCACCAAGAGGAGGGACTGCACAAAGAAACATGGAAGGGGTAGATAATACTCTTAGACTTACTGAGTTCTAGGGAGTGGGGTCAGAGGATCCATAATAACATCTATTTGTATGTGAAACAATTTGGACTGCTAAGAACGTATAGGATGAGGCTGTGAAGATTGCCAAATTAGCAAGAACATTTAAAGGTCGTGTCCTAGTATGGTATATGAATCTACTGATTATCACACCTATAAGACAAACCATGACTTTGGCATAGATAAGGAAAGTGCTACTGAAAGAGTTCAAGAATCCAAAGTCCGAGTCACAATATATCATAGAAATGGAGGAGATTACGCATGTACAAATAGAGTTGGTATGGGATTTCGATAAGATATTTAAGGATGTGATGGGTAGAATAAATTTCCAGATCCTGGATCAACATCAAGAATGGTTTATTGCAGAGCTTCTGTTCGATCATGTTGTCATTGATGCCAATGGTTTGATTACTTGGGAGATTGTTGGATCATATGTCATTGATGTAAATGGTTTGGTTTGATTGATGTCATTGGTTGATGTCAAGTAATTGATTGATATGATTCTCTTGATGAGATCAAGTACTGGATTGATATGATTCTTCTGATGGTGAGAATGTTATACGTCCAAGTGGAAACCAATCGATGCAAAGGTAAACAAATGACGAACTCAAAGTGGTCCCTTATATGAAAAGCCTCCTCACGGGAAGACGCTTTTATGGATTGAGTTATCCCAGAAGAATGGTTGGAGGATCCATGCTCATTATTGGTTCCTATCATGATTGACAAGGTGTACAAATGGATGAACTCCAAAGTGGTCCCCTTATGGTGAAATCCCCACGGAAGACGCTTTACGGATTGTTATCCTAGAAGAATGGTTGGAGGACCCATGCTTTGTATGAGGAATAACGAGATGAAGATCAAGGAAATTGTTGGTGAAAACTATCCTGATGGATAGTGTTTGTCATGCCATTTCTGGTGGTATGAATGTCACATAACTCCTCCTTGTTTTAGAGTTATGGCTCACGGTTGAAGGACCTCACATGAAGGCTTGAAGCCTCAAAGTCAAAGAAGTCAAAGTGACCTGCAAGAAGAAATGATAAAATAAGGTGACAAAATCAAGAAGGAATATTATGAAAATGGTTAACCCTAAAATAAGGAAAATAGGTTAAGTGACTCCACAATGGCTATTATTTATTCAAGGTGATTATTTAAATAATCAAGAGAAGTGACAAAACTGCAAAATAAGGTGACAAAATCAAGAGTTGAGCATTATGGAAATGGTTAACCCTCGTATTTAAGGAAAATAGGTCAAGTGACCTATAAATGGGTAAATATTATTTCAATAATAATTTTAATGGGAGAAATTAGAAGTGGACCCAACCCTAAAATAAGGAAAAGTGGCCAAGTGACCTAGAATATGTTTTTAAGGAAGCTACTTGGAGAGTATAAATAAGAGTAAGGCTCTCTATTTGGAATCATACTGAGAATATTATTGAATATCTATGTGTCCTAGGTTTACAAATGATATCTTAGCCGAAATTATGAGAAAGTGAAGAAAAGAAGGCCAGAAATGCAAGGAAGGATAAATTCTTTTGATGGCGTTCTCTAAGGAATATGTTTTCAGTCATCTTACCATTTTCGCCATAACTTTTTGTATAATGATTCCGATCCTCAAATTTCTATGAAAGTGAGACAACATATCAGTGACCGTGGTTCACAATTCAGATTGTGGGTCGTTTCATTTTTTTGAGTTACACTCTGTGGAGGTTAGGGTTTGTGGCCAGTGCTGAGACTAGTCGAAATCAGGTGTTTCATGTAAAATTTTCATAACTTCTTCATAACAGACCAAATTTAGGCGAGACCAAAGGTTTCGGTTAGGTAATGGGTCGAGTACTCTTGTAACATTTTAATATAATTTCATCAAACATTTTGTGTGTAGCACTCACAAGGACGCTCTCTAGAATAAGCCAATTCGAAGGTATGCCATTTTGCCATAACTTGTTGAGGTTCCAAGCAGTTCCACTTCTGGAGGAATTGCATAAAACACACCTAAGAACATTGTATACTATTTTAGATATTCATTATTACACCAAGTTATGATTACTTCAAGTTGAAGTCTACTGATCCAAAACCAGGCATGTGAGACCAAAGAAAAGCTTGATGAAAATGCTAGTCTCATGTCGCTAAAGTTAAGGAAGGTTTGAAGGAATGTGATCAAAGATACAACGTGTCCATTTCAGAGCTACAACCGATTTTGATGATGAAATTTATGAGGGATTTTACATTGAGGTACATGTTGAGTATACATGTTTGAGACAAGTAGCTGATGAGTTGGCAACATACATGAGGTATAGTTGATGATGTGCTGGCATGACATTGATGATTCCATTGTTTTATGAGTGGTTGACACACATTGGTACATATACTGGTGCATGGTTGATGCAATTTGTTTTGTACAAGTTGATTACGTGTTGTTTAAGCAGTTGGTGCATGGTTGATGTTTTGTTTATATACGATTGATAGTTCATTGAGGATTGTTGCTCCATTTCATGAAAATGAGAATGCAAGATGAGTCTTGCATATAGAGTCGGTGCTCTTGTAGATTTGTACCTATTCCGGCTGTTGCCGAGAAACCCCATGATTGTAGTTCGTAATAAAAGAAATTGTACATACATCTTGTGTTCTTTGTGTTCATTGTGGTGATGAATTGTTGATGATGAATCTCCAATGATATTTTGGTTGATATTACCACATCTAATTGGTTATAAATGATAACAATGGGTAATGAATAAATGTGTTGAATGCTAATTGGATGAGTTTTTGTGCAAGGAGGAAGTTTGGGAAAGAGCCCACACTCATTCACCACTTCTAAGTGGTAGGTGTTTCCAATAATTGGTATTAGAGCTGGCCTTCACTACAAGCCTTAACAAGTTTGAAGAATATCCATAGACACAATAAAATGGATGGTGAAGCTCCAATCCTTGATGAGAAAAATATTCTACTTGGAGAACAGAGATGAGAGTGTATTTGAAGACAATGGAGAAACTATTTGAAGGAAACCATCGGTGGATATGTTCCAAGAAGAACAAGTCAAAGTTTGCAGCTCAAAGGAAGGAAATAAGAATGATGATGACAATTTCAAACAATTCTTAGTGGACTCTCGCTCTATCAAAGAGAGCATGGGACAACAATTTCCGCTTAAGGATCTATGGCTAAAGCTACAGAAGATGATATTATCAAAGCAAAGAGAAAGAAGAAATTGAAGACCACTCCATCAAGATCATCAAAGGTGCAAGAATCATCAAAATTTCTTGAATGCACTATTTCTAAATGATTTTGAAAACATTTCAAGTGGAAGATAAAGAATCAATTGATAATATCACAAAGGAAGATCTTTGAAGACATTTCAAATAAAAGCAAAGAAGTATGTGTTGATATTGTCAAAAAGGAAGATCATGAGGATATTTCACCTAGCTGCAAGAACACTCTAAAGCCCTTGAATGCAATGATGATGATGATGAATTTTTCTCTACAAGTGAAGAAGAAGATGATATAGCTTCAGTAAATTTGGATGGTATTTATCCCATGAAAGAATAGAAGGAAATATATTAAAAAATCAAAAGGAAATTGAAAGAGGATTATACATGCATGTGAGCGATCATTTTTATATTAATAATTATAACCATCTTTCCTGATAACACCAGTTTATTAGGAGGAGTCAAACACACATCTTGAAGTTAAAGGAATGCTCAAAGAAAAAGAAGAAGAGAGTTCGCAAATTAGAAGAAAATAGAAGAAGAGATCACAACATTCAAAGAATGAAAAAGAAGACATGAATATAGATGATGAGATTAGTAAAAGTTTGAAACTATTGTCCATCTCAATACAAATTGAAGAAGCCAAAAGAATAGAGGAACTATTGAAGATTCAAATAAATGAAAAGGAAGAGTCACATGCTGTGGTTAGAAGTTAAAATTGTTGACCCTTAGAAAGAAGGTGAAAAGTCAAACAAATTCTTGAATAGCTCACTTAATCTGATGAGATCTTGGAGTCAAAGATCATCATGTGATAACCGTAGGTCTTGATACAAAGGAGAAGATACATCACGCTGAAGCAAGAAACTCAAAGAAGCATACGAGTAAAATATATAAAATAGTTGAAAGACAATGTTGCAGCAACCATCTACACAAGGAAGAAAAGAAAATTTTCAAAAGAATGTGCCAAGGAAGACATCAAGAAGTTATTCTCAATAACAAAGCAAAGGCATGAAAGCATTTTCATACATTGTTATCTCATGTAATGGATATGGTCACAAAGCTTGAATGATCTTATAAAAGAAGATATAATAGAAGAATTTATAACACCACAAGATGTTGGAGATGATCAAATATATCATATTTCGTCACATCAACTCTACATGAGATGCTATAGTTGTAGTGGATGTGGCCACAAGTCCTAGTAGTGATGGAACACAAGAATAAATCCATGATGAGGACTTCACACAGCATGGCCAGAAGAAGGAATGAAGTAAGAAATGAGACATATTTTGAAAATATGGATACCGGAGCTCAAGTTCAAGAGAAGGGTCATCTACGTAAGTGGGTGAAGAAGACAGAGCACCCATATCAGAATGAAAGATTGAACGAAAGTTCAAATGTGTCATCTACTAAGAAACACACATGCAACAGTGGTGATAGTCGCGTATCCACACATTCTGACCTTGAATAAGTCACATACACACGCGCTCAGTTTTGCAGAAGGCTGCGTGTATGTTGAAAAACCTTGGGAAAAAGGAAATGCACATGTCTTGGAGTTTGATGTGATGATATAACTCACAGATTCAACATTGTTTGTCGCGTGTCTCTATTTGTTGCTTACTATGTTCATTCATTGATTATGCAAAATAAAACTAAGTGCAGCCGCACTAACCTACGAGTATGCCTGATGTTGATCTATTGAGTACATATCGCACTTTTGAAGTTTCATTAATATATCCAGGATGCATTATTAAAGTATCATGTGGTATTGTTGATATCATGGCATGATTTTTCATGTGGATGGGCTTACACATTGAGACATGTAGACTGATAGTCATTGTGTACATCATTGGGGAATCTTAGCTTATTGACTTACGGTTGATATATACTTTCTTGGTGCAAGTAATGATGTATGATGGTACACCATGGATTTGCATTGCACATTGTTTCCAGCATGTTGGCGATGCACATGTTGGCAGACACAGATGCACATGTTGGCATACGGTGATACATCACTGATGATATCTTGCTATTATCGAAGGATGCACATTATCGATGTACATGGCAAGTTGCATGGTGGGCACATTTTGGTACATGATTTACTTGGTGGATATATTGTTCATGATTCTCTATTTCACGATTTATTATCTTTGTTTCATGATGAATGGTATGGCACAAGTTTTGATGCATGAACAGTCCAAGGATCGTTATATGGTAACACAATGATCATCTTGGCAGAGAAGATAATAGAGACATACCCTTAGGGGAGTCATTCTTTCTCCCATGATTCTAGGAGGAGATATTTATCGATGCATACCAAGAAAATATATTCCATATTTGAAGAAAGAGCACGCAGGCATAATCCCGTGGGGGAGTGATGGTCATAGTGGAAGTATGTTGATGTAATGCTGAAAATACATCGTATTGATATCCCTTATACAAAAAGGGGAAAGAGATTATAAAACAACAAGACAGGGGAGCATCCCCAAGAGGAAAATGGGCCTTTGCCATTGATGTCAAGGGGAGATAATCACATTGATGTGATTGATGTCTATTGATGGAGAGATTGATATGGAGAGATAGTCACACTGACTATTGATGTAGAGCATGCCTTGTTTATATGTTGACATCAATAATTTGCAATTGGTGTTGACATCAATGTTGTATTGCCATCAATGCCAAAGGAGATTGTTGATCATGTTGTCATTGATGCCAATGGTTTGATTACTTGGGAGATTGTTGATCATATGTCATTGATGTAAATGGTTTGGTTTGATTGATGCTTCATTGGTTGATGTCAAGTAATTGATTGATATGATTCCTCGATGAGAATGTTATATGTCCAAGGGAACCAATCGGGATGCAAAGGTAAACAAATGATGAACTCCAGCGGTCCCCGGTGAAAGCCCTCATGGGAAGATGCTTATGGATTGAGTTATCCTAGAAGAATGTTGGAGGACCCATGCTCGCTATTGTATTATCATGATTGATAAGGTGTACAAATGGATGAACTCCAAAGTGGTCCCTCTTTATGGTGAAAGCTCCCTCACTCGTGAAGACGCTATCTGATTGAGTTATCCTAGAAGAATGGTTGGAGGACCCATGCTTGTGATGAGGAATAACGAGATGAAGATCAAGGTGTAATTGTTATGAAACTATCTCTAGATGGATAGTGCTTTTGTCATGCCATTTCGGTGGTATGTGGAATCATAACTCCTCCTCGGGTTTGAGAGTTATATTCACGGTTGAAGGATCCTCATGAAGGTTTAGCCCCAAAGTCAAAGAAGTCAAAGTGACCTAAAAGAAGAAATGATAAAATACACAAAATCAAGAATGAATATTTGATGGAAAACGGTTAACCCTAAAAATAAGAAAATAGGTTGCTGACCTACAAATGGGTTACTATTATTTATTCAAGGTGGATTATTTAAATAATCAAGAAGTGACAAAATCAAGAAATAAGGTGACAAAATCAATAGCGAATATTTATGGAAAATGGTTAACCCTAAAAATAAGGAAAATAGGTCATGACCAGAAATGGGTAAATATTATTTCACTCAGTAATTTTAATGGAGAAATTAGAAGTGGACCCAACCCCTAAATAAGGAAAATAAGTGACCTAGAATATGTTTTAAGGAAGCTACTTCGAGAGCATAAATAAGGGCAAGGCTCTCTCATTTGAATCACACCTTGAGAATATTGAATATCTATATGTCTGAGGTTTACAAATGATATCTAGCCTGTAAATTCCGAGAAAGTGAAGAAAGAAGGCCGAAAATGCAAGGAAAGATAAATTCTTGATGGTGCTCTCTACAGTATGTTATTTTCGTGTCATCTCACCATTTTCGCATAACTTTTTCTATAATGATTAAGATCCCGATTATTTCTATGAAAGTGAGAAAAATATCTAAGTATATGTGGTTCAAAAATTCAGCTTGTGGTCGTTTGTATTTTTGGATTTACACTCGTGGAAAATAGGGTTGTACACCAAACTAGCCAAAAATAGGTGTTTCGGTAAAAACGCCATAACTTCTTCATAACAGATCCAAATTAAGGAGACAAAATGTGTCGTTAGGTTAAAGGATTTAGTATGGTGTGTAACATTTTCAGATCATTTCATCAAACATTTTATCAAGAATTTCATCAAGGACGCTCTCTAATCAGTATTCATCAAGGTATGCCATTTTGGCTATAACTCCTTTCTGAGAGGTTCCAAGTAGTTAATTTGGAGGAATTGCATAAAACATGAACATTGTGTATTAGTTTCATCTATTATATAATACAGGTTCAAATTTATGATTACTTCGCTAGGGTTGTTGACTAATCCAACTAGGGCATGTGAGACTAAAGAAAAGTTTGATGAAAATGCTAGCCTTTTGCTCGTTAAAGTTAAGGAGGCTTTGCAGGAATGTGATCAGATAACCAGGTCTATTTCAGAGCTACAAATCATATTTTGATTATGAAATTGATGAGGATTTGGTTGAGGTACATGTTGAGTACATGGTTGGAGACAAGTGTTGACGAGCTGGCAATATTGCTACGAGGTGTATAGTTGATGATGTTGGTACATATTGATGAGTCATTTTGATGAGTGGTTGAAAACATGGATTGGTATATATACTTGGTACATGGTTGATGCAATTGTTTATGGTACAAAGTTGATTACTGTGCTGTTTCCATACCAAAAGCTGGTGCATTGGTTGATGCTCTTGTTTATGGTACGATTGATATCTCGTTGAGGATTGTTGCCTCATCTCAAGAGGCCGAGAATGCAAGATGAGCTCCTTAATATGAGATGGTGCTCTTTGCAGTAGAGGTGCTGTAATTTATTCAATTTGTTGTCGATAAACCCCAAGGATTGTGAAGGCCCAGAATAAAAGAAATTGTACATACATCTTAGGTTCTTTGTGTTCATCAGGTGATGACTTGTTGATGATATATTGCTGATATATGTTGCTGATATGTGCTCACATCTAACTGGTTATAAATGAAAATAATGGGTAATGAATAAATGTTGAATGCTAATTGATGAGTTTTTGTGCAAGAGGGAAGTTTTGGGAAAAAGAGCCCCACACTCATTCACCCCCCCCTCTAAGTGTGGTAGGTGTGTCCAACATCTTCTACGACATAGTCGTAGACCATTGATTCAACAAAAGGTTGCGTCACAGACCGAGGTGCTGGAAATTGTAATGAAATTGGAATAATCTCCTATAGGAGACAATGGAGGAATGACAAAAGTTCAGACACGGTTGGATGCATTGGCGATACAAATAACACAACTTACAAAAGGGAAGGAGAAACGAGAATTTTTTTGGTGTACGAAGTGCACAAATGAAGGCCGTCAAAAGGACGAATGCCCAACATTCATGTAGTATTTAGCAACTGGAGCACTGAATACATTACCAGAGTACAACAAGGAACTTGTTTTTCAATTTTTTCAAGTCTTTGGGACATGAAGAGAATGATTACCACATGTTTGACTTGATGAGGGAACACACATTATATATGCACAAGATTCACGAGGAGAATGCTGCAGCAGAAGGGGGTGGTCCACAATATAACAATAAAAGAGGTTTCAATCTAGGGAACATAGGAAAATTTGGTATAGGTCGAGGCAAAGGAAATTTTGGTAGAGGAGGAAGAGGACCGATAATATGTTATAACTGTAATCAACTGGAACACTTGGCTCGTGACTTCCCAAATCCGTGTATAATGTGCACATACTGTAGAGCACTATATCATGTGACATAATATTTTCCTCAACTAGTTGTGAAATGGTAGGCCAAAGGTAACTAAAACCATAATCAAAACCAGAATGTGCAAAAGATATCAACTGAAAAAAGGAATGAAGGACCAAGAATAGAAGTTGTTATGTGCAGAGGATATAGAACATGAGCTGATATAAAAAATGGAGGAAAGAAGACTGAGCAATGAGTAAGGAAGTCAGTAGGTCCTATGCCAACCTTTGATCCTCAATAGGAAATAGAGACATATCAGAGAGAAAGAAAATAAGTACTTGGACAGGATGGGGGAGCATCAATGTCATCTGCCTCATCTAGAAGATCACACTGTGCCAGATAAGACAACTAGAAAGACAATCACGCTAACATAATTCTCGAGGAGTTGTGTAGAGCTAATGAAAGATGAAACTATGCTAAGTACCTTATATGACATGATTGATCAATGTACAAGAGGAAGGGAAACTCTTATCTCCCAAAGGATGGTAAATTAGGTACTGTGCATGAAGAGAACTAATGGAGAATTCAGATTCAGTGCAAAGACTGGGGAGTATGATGTGGATAATGTCATCTTGGAATTGGGATCCGATGTGAATTTTTTGCCTAAGTAGACATGGGAGATGATGGGAAAACCCAAGTTAGTATGGTATCCTGTTTAGTTAAGGAACATGAATCAATACAAAATAGTCTTGATTGGTAGTTTGATAGGAGTACCTATGAACATAGATGGGGTGCACAATATGGTAGAGTTTGAAGTTATTGAGATCGTGGAAGACAATCTACCATATCCAACACTGATGGGACTGGAATGGGATTTTGATAACTAGGAAATCATCAACTTGAAGAGGAGGGAGATGATATTTGAGGTTGGAGATTTGAAAGTTACTGCACCCTTGGATCCATAAGAGGGAAAAAGATATATAGAGACAAAAAGAGGGAATGACATTGAAAAATTATATAACATGACTACGTGGATGGAGGATTATTTCAACCTGACTACGGATGGTGTGATGAGTTGGATAAGTATTAGTTCGTGTGCATCAGATTCAGAAGAAGGGCTAGAGTATTGGCAACAGAGGATGCATGAAGTCTCAACTAGATGATGTGCACACATAAACCGATCCTTGCGTTGGATTGGAGCAGAGTCGTGTGATACAACCATGTATGAAGGATTAACGTATATAAGCATGTTTGTAAATGAATTTGAGTTACAGGTACCCAAACAACAAAGGATGTTAGCACTAGATGTTGTCTTAAAAGTATCTCTAGCTAGATGGTGGGCTACACATAGAGAGAGGATAAAAGACTGGTCACATTGCAATAAATTCATGCAAATAAGGTTTGGTATTGAGGAAGAAGACATTACGTAGAAGTATACAATAGAGAGTGATCCATTAGGTCATGTTGAGAAGTGTAGGGATTTATGGAGTTTAGTACAGAAGATAGAATGGACGCACAAATTTATACACACACTGGACATAATTATGAAGAACTAGTATTTGGAATTGGAAATACGCAGGGAGACAACAAGATGGGAAGAGTTGGTCCAAATTTTGAGAGCCACGTTCACATTTGAACATGAATCTCCATCAATAGATGAAATGCTACAAGATATTCAGAGTGAGATCTTCTTAGAAGAAACGAAAACCAGGGTAGTATCAACGTGTAGTGCACACAGAGCCAATATAATTTTCCACGAGTTATTGGAATGCTACAATGTAGATAAGGAAGGACATGATGAAGAAGATATAATGACGCAACCCCCCTTCTCTCTTGGGGATTTCGTGACCTCCCGGTCTTGGATCTTTAAACTCCTCGAACCGAATTGGTTCTTCAGGCCTTCAAAAGACCTTGAATAGTTAATACACACATAGGTCCCCTTGATGTCTCCTGCAAGTTTAGGCTACTTTCAACTCCTCTCTCTGATGCTTGGCAACACCAATTTGTGAGTACTAGTATCATACTAGACTCTTTCACTTATGTGACTGCGGGCTATAACCTAGGGACAATCCCTTCACTACCTTGGGCTCCGACGATATTATAGTCTTCACCTTTGTTTCCTTCTGAAACACCTTTCTATGAATTTGTGGATCTCTGCCACGTGTCTCCCTGGATCTATCAGTCTAGCTATCCTTCGGGTTCCACGACTTTGTGAAATTTCACTTACTCCACACTTGGTTCCTCTGGACCTCTACCTCCTGAATTCTCTAATACACTGCCATGTGTCTCCTCACAACCAACGATTAAGATTCTCCTCATGACTTCACAACTTTGGCGATCCCACCTCTCAACACCTCAAAATAATCTGAACTACGAAATGTCGAAACACCTCGCGACTTTCCTCTGTGCAACTTTTCTTGGATCTGACGGTCTGGAATGATCCAAATCTCTCCTGGGAATATCTCGCTTTACTGATTCTAGGAAACCTCAAAGGACTCCTCCCTTTGAATATTTCTCCCCGTTCTTCCTCCTGAGCTTGTTATTACTCAAAATTTTGCTTCCTCTGAATACCCTATTCAAAACTTAGTCGAAGTTCAGCATGTGCATGCCTTGCAATAGGTCCTCCTTTGTAATCTAGCCTCTTTGTGGACAACTTCAGCTACTCCTCCTTAGTTTTCGAGTGACAATACTTTGTCATGCACTCCTCGTGGACAAACTTCTTCAATATATCCCTCCAGAGCTTCCTGAGTCAAAATGGACTATGTCACGCACGTCTTACGAACACTATGCATTCCTTGCACACACATAAGTTTCACGTTATCTTTTCTGAGCTTATGAGTCGAGATAGATTTTGTCAACGCACTCCTTGCGGACACTATGCACACTTGCACTTGCTCGTCGAAGAAAAACAATTGAAGCTTGTTTAAATATTCATAGATTCATACATTCAACCATGTAAATGTATACATAGACACAAGAACAAGAAATAACATAGAATTGCAAATAAACAGATAGTCTACCATTCATTCATTCAGATAGACATGTCAACACCATGCATTTGGGACAATGATCCTATGTTATATTCATTCAAATGAAAATATACATGTGTTCATACACTACTTCTCGGTAGCTCTCAACTCTCAGCTACAATGGAAACAACTCTCTATAACTAGAATGCCAATGACCTATACAATATATTCAACAATGTCTTCTGGGAAATCAATACAAAGATTTATACAAGAGTGGATCTTCGATCTCTTCCCTCCAAATACTCTAGAGCTATCCTATCGAATTAAAATTCATCAACTACTATAATTTATTACAATAAATATTTGTGACAGACAAATTAGATCAAATACATCGAATATATACTACACTCATCTTCATTAAAAGAAAATACATTCTCCGATGACCTCATGAGGTTATCCAACTCTACAACATTAAAGATGTTATTTAATTACAATTCCTTTTAAAATATTTGTGTGATACGCCTTCTTCAAAATTTAAAATTCTTCAAAATGTGCGCTAGTGTGGCTAGCTGTCCTCCGCTCGTGCTTTGTTGGTGATGCTCCTGCATCATACTCCTCTGGCTAAAAAAATTCATGGACTCCTATCCATGAGCTCCTACACTGACCTTCCATGCTTCTGGATGTCCACTTCGCTTACCCAACTGGCATATTCTATTGGGCATCCTTTCCACTTTACCAAATACTCAAAATATGTTTTCCTTCTGGTCTTCTTACCAATTCTCCGATCTACGATCTGCTCCATCTGCGATTTTTCTGCTACATGCATCTGGTTTCTCCACTGGATCTCCTTCTGATATTTGGGTCCTCCGGTTCCATATTCCCTATAAGGATACAGGTCTGTAATGTTGTATATGGGCGATATACCCACATCTTTTGGCATCTCTATCTCATAAGCATTTTCACCAAATTTTCTTAAGATATTGCACGGTCCTATCTTCTTCAACTTTAGTTTATTATATGTTTCCCTTGGGAACATATCCTTCCTAAGATGTGCTAGAACTTGATATCAAAATTCAAATTGAAGTTTCCTCCTATGTTGATCAACTCTGTGTTTATATTCATTGTTGCTCCTCCTCAACTGCTCTTTGATCTGATTATGAAGCTCCTACATTTGTGCAGCGAAGTGTTCGACTCCAACACTTCTAAATTCTCTCTGCTCTAGATCTCTTACCTCTGACACTCCCCTAGGATTCATTCCATACACTATTTGAAATGGACTCTTTCTGGTACTTCTGTTCACTGAGTCATTGTATGCAAACTCAGCTTGTGCTAGAATCTGATCCCACTAGCTATGATGTTCAATGACCAAAATTCTCAGCAAATCTCCTAAAATTCGGTTTACCACCTTAGTTTGTCCATCCGTTTGAGGGTGATGTGTAGAACTAAACGATAGTTTTATTCACAAATTCGTCCACAATGTCCTCCAAAAATGACCAACAAATTTGGTATCCATGTCTGAAACAATACTCCTGGGCAACCCATGGATTCTTACAACTTCCTTGAAAAACAAGTTAGCAATGTGTGTTGCATCATTGGTCTTTTGGCATGGGACAAAGTGTGCCATATTTGAAAATATGTCCACAACCAAAAATATGGAATCACTTCCTCTTTGTGTCCTTGGAAATCCCAACACGAAATCCATGCTTATAGCATCCCAAGGCCTCTCTGGAATAGGAAATGGTTGATGCAACCCAATATTTTGTCTCTTTCCCTTTACATACTGGAAAATATTACATATCTTCACAAACCTTTTCACGTGTGCTCTCATACTTGGCCAATAATACACACTGTTTAACCGTGCAAAATTTTTTTCATGGACGAAATGGCCGGCTAGACATCCACTATGTTTTTCCTTCAACAAATTATCTCTCATCGAACACTTTGGTATGCACAACTGACATCCTTTGAAAAACAACCCATCATGAATCAAATATTTGGCCCACTAGCTTCTATCTCTGAGCATAGGATTCACACATGCTTCATATGCTTCTTTGAAATCTGGATCATGATGATACATTTCCTTAAGGTGTTCAAACCCCAAGGTTTTCACTTGAAATTCCTACAGAATCAAACATCTCATGCTCAATGCATCAACAAACTTGTTAGCATTACCAGAAATATGTTTAATGACAAAAGTGAAATTTTTCATAAACTCTATTCACTTAGCATTTCTATGGTTTAACTTCTCTTGTCTGGTTATGAATTGTAAAGCCTGATTATCGTTGTACAAAACAAACTCTTTTGGAACGAGATAGTGCCTCCATTTATTCAAGGCTTGAATTATGGCATAGAACTCTTTATCATATGTGGAGTACTTTCTCTTAGCATCATTAATATTCTCACTGAAATATGAAACATGCCTATTATATTGGTTCAAGACTGCTCCAATTGCAACTCCACTCGCATCACATCTCACCGGAAATGTCTTTTCGAAATTCAGAAAAACTAGAATCGATTGTTCTATTATCTTCTCCTTCAATATATTGAATCTCTTCTCAGCCTCTTCTGTCCATTTGAAAGACTTATGCCTTTTTTTCATTGTATCCATCATTTGTGCACCAATTTCACTGAAATTTATGATGAACTTCCGATAGAAACTCACTAATCCATGGAAGCTTCTTACTTCAAATATACTCCTTGGTGATGACCATTCTCTGATTGCTTTCATCTTTTGGGGATCCATCTTCAATTCATTCGAAGATATCACAAAACCAAAATAAATGAGTTATGTCTTTGTGAAAGAGGATTTCTTTAAATTTATCAACAACTTCTCCCACTGCAATATCCTCATCACTAACGTTAAGTGTCTCATATGCTTTTCTTCAGTTTTATTGAAGACCATTATATCATCCAGATATACGATCACAAACTTGCCAATAAAATATTTCAACACTTCATTCATCAACCTCATAAAAGTACTCAGAGCATTCGTTAAGCCAAACGACATAACAAGCCATTCATACAATCCCTCATTTGTCTTGAAGGCTATTTTCCACTCATCACCTTCTCTCATCCTTATCTGGTGATATCCACTTTTCAAATATATCTTTGAAAAATAGTTCTCTCCAATTAAACAATCCATTAAGTCATCCATCCTTGGCAATGGAAACCTGTATTTAATGATGATCTTGTTTATGGCCCTTGAGTCTATACACATTCTCCATCCTCCATCCTTATTTGGACTCGATAAAGTTGGTACTGCGCATGGACTCAAGCTTTCCCTAACCAAACCTTTGTCTAGCAAATCTTGAACCTGTCTCTTCACCTCCTAATTCTCTTGAGGTGTTAGTCTGTACGCTTCTTTGTTCGACATGATTTCTCATGGTATCAATTCAATGTGATGGTTGATACTTTTGATAGGTGGCAATGAGCTTGGAAACTCATCCACTACTATGTTAACAAAATTTTCCAACAACTCCTGAATTTCCTCAGGCAAATCCTCCATAGATGTACTTGTAAGGATAACTCTCGGCTTCCTCACTATAGAAAACTGCATCTCCTGTTCCTTCTTAACTTCACTCATGAGTTCCTTCCCACTCATGAGAAGTATGCTTGTGTTGGCTTCTTCCTTCACTTTCTTCTCCTCAATTGGCAGCAACATGTGTGTCCTACCATTTTTATCCAAGGTATAAGTATTTCTTCTCCCATCATGAATGAAATTCCTGTCATACTTCCATGGTCTTCCCAACAAAACATGACATACATCCATGGGAATCACATCACACAAAATTTCATCTCTATATCCTCCTATTTTAAATTCAACGAGGCATTGTTTAGTTACTATTACCTGATGACCTTTTTGCAACTGTGAGACTTTATACGGTGTCAGATGTCCAGTCTTTTCCAGCTCTAAATTCTCCACCATCTCTGTGGATACTAGATTATCAATTTTCCCACTGTCAATGATCGCCTTGCAAACTCTGTCTTTAGTCTTGCAAGTTGTCTTGAACAAACTGTTCCTCTACACCGACTTTTTAACCTCTGTATCTATTTTTAAGAGAAATTTCTTCATCATTAAAGATCTCCCATCTTTTGCGCCTTCCGCCTCTACATATCACTTCTACGCTTCTAAAATGTGAGCTTCACCTCCTTCTTTCCTTCTCTCGGTACATTCCCAAGACATGTGTCCTACCTTTCCATAGGCATAACACTTTACTTCTCCTCCTCTGCCTCTTCCTCTTCCTCTAGGAAAAGAGTTTCTACCACCACTCTGTCTTCCTCATGAACTTCCTCCTCTCTCAGAGTGACTATGTGGTTTCTCTATTTCACCTTTGGGCTTATGTGCCTTGTCATGGGAAACTCATTTGCCTATCATCAAACTTCTACCTCTGCTTTGTTGATTCTTCTTTCTGGCCAACTTATCCTCTTATTTTAATGCAATCCGGTCTGTGTCCTCCATTGTCCTTACTGTCATCATGCTGATTTCATCCTGTATTTTATATCTTGGGTCATTGATGTATTTGGAAACTTTTTCCTCATCTCTCTCTATTTTTCCATCCCTGATGTTCAATTTGTAGAACTCCTCTATTTACTCCTTCACAACCATTCCTTTCTGCCTCAGGTTCTTCAATCTTCTGAACATATTTATCTAGTATTCCTTGGGTATGAATTTAGCCTTTAACTTGGCTACCATTCGATCCTAGCTCTTAATATTTTGTTTTCCCTTTCTTCTCCTGTCAGCCTGCAGTTCATCCCACCACAGTGCTGCATGTCCTTTCAACCTGGTGACAAAGTTATTCACCTTTTTCTCCTCATCAACATATTCATAGTCGAAATACTTGTCCATTGCTCGTATCCAATCAAGCAATTATTCAACGTCCAAATTGCCTTCATACATTTGGATGCCTATCTTTTCTCTAGCTCCCAACTTAACAAACGCTTTTAGCAAGTGCTCTTCCACAACATCCTCTGCTACAACTTCTTCAACTTCCACTTCTTCATTTTCTACATCGCTAACATCTCTAGCATCAGGTGCTCTCCTTTGAAATGTTTCCATGGCATCCAACCTTGCATGCGTTTCGCTCATATCCCTTTCCATAGCTCTATTTTATATGGGCGAATCTGCACGTCTCCTAGGAGGCATTGTGTTGATGTATCTGATACCACTCGATTATATCAGTCTACTTCTCTGTCTCCTTTGCCTACAGAATCAATTATGTGTCTACTCTGATAACACTTGATGACGCAACCCCCCTTCTCTCCTGGGGATTCCACAACCTCTCAGTATTGGATCTTTAAAATCCTCGAACCTAATTGGTTCTTCGGGACTTCAACAGACCCTAAAAAATTAATACACACATAGGTCCCCTTGATGTCGCTTGCAAGTTCAAACTACTTGCAACTCCATTCTCTGACGCTTGGCAACACCAATTCCTGAGTACAAGTCTCGGGCTAGAATCTTTTGCTTATGTGACCGTGGGATATAACCTCGGGCCAATCCCTTCGCTACTTTGGGCTTCGACGATATTACAACCTCCACCTTTGTTTCCTTATGAAACACCTTTCTCCGAATTCATGGATCTCTTCCACATGTCTCCCTAGATCTGTTGGTCCAGCTGTCCTTCGAGATCTATGACTTTGCAAAATTTCACTTACTCCACACTTTCTTCCTCTAGAACTCTACCTCCTAGATTCTCTAATCCAATGCCATGTGTCTCCTCATAGCCAACGGTTAAGATTCACCTTGCAACTTCACAACTTCGGTGATCCCACATCTCAACACCTCAGAATACTTCGAACTACGAAATGTCGAAACAAATCGCAACTTGCCTCCATGCAACTTTTCTCGGATCTGACGGTATGGAACGATCCAAATCCCTCGTGGATGGATCTCACTTTGCTTATTCTAGGAAACATCAAAGGACTCCTCCTTTTGAATATTTCTCCATGTTCTTCCTCCTAATATTTTTCTTCCTTGAACTTTTGCTTCCTATGAATACCCTGTTCGACACTTAGTCGAAGTTTAGCCTACGCACACCTTGCAACTAGTCCTCCTCTGTAATATAGCCTCTCTATGAAAAAATTCATCTACTCATCCTGAGCTTCTGAGTCACAATATTATGTCGCGCACTCCTCATGGACAAACTTCTTCAATCTATCCCTCCAGATCTTTTTGATTCAAAATGGACTATGTCATGCATGCGTTATAGACACTATGCACTCCTTGCACACACATAAGTTTCACATTATCTCTTGTGATATTATGAGTCGATATAGACTCTGTCAATGCACTCCTTGCAAACACTATGCACACTTTCACATGCTTGTCGAAGAGAAACAATTGAAGCTTGTTTAAATCTTCATAGATTCATACATTCAACCATGTAAATGTATACATAAACATAAGAACAAGAAATAACAGAGAATTGCAGATAAACAAAGAGTCTAATGTTCATTCATTCAGATAAACATGACAACACCATGCATTTGGGACAATGATCCTATGTTATATTGATTCAAATGAAAATATACATGTGTTCATACACTGCATCTCGGTAGTTCTCAACTCTCAACTACAATGGAAACAACTCTTTATAACTAGAATGCCAACAACCTATACAATAGATTCAACAACCTCTTCTGGGAAATCATTACAATGCTTTATACAAGAGAGGATCTTCGAGATATTCCCTCCAACTACTCTAGAGTTATCATATCGAATTAAAAGCTATAAAATACTAGAATTTATTACAACAAATATTTGTGACAGACAGATCAGATCGAATACATTGAATCTGTACTGCACTCAGCTTCATTAAAAGAAAATACATTCTCCTATGAAATCATAAGGTTATCCATCTCTACATCATTAAATATGTTCTTTAATTACAATTCCTTTTAAAATATTTTCACAATACACCTTATTCAAAATGTGCGCTAGTGTGCCTAGCTATCCTTCGCTCGTGCTTTGCTAGCGATGATCTTGCATCAAGATCCTAGAAATGTACAAGTACCTGAAATAGAAGGAGAACGAGCAGTAGAAGGGCCATATATTGAGTCCACCTGATACACATAGTTGATAAAGACACAAAAGGTAAACATTGGGACAATAGAGAATCCCGAGTTTGCGCAGATAAAATATTATTAGAGTGATGAGACATTAGAGAAGATTGTAGACTCACTGTGAGAATACCAAGACCTGTTCCCAACGATATTTTCATTGATGAAAGGGATAGATGGAGACTTAGGTTTGATGCATATTCCACTAAAACCAGGTCCTAAGACAGTGCATCATAGGCCTTATATGTTAAATCCAAAGTACAAAGAGAAGGTGAAAGATGAACTAGACAAGATATTGGATGCATGAATTATTGAACTGGTAGAAGAATCCAAATGGATCAGTCCAATGGTAGCATAGGACAAAAAGATAGGAGGAATCAGGATCTGTGTGGATCTTAGGAAGATGAATGACACATGTTTACATGACTCATTTCCAACACCATTGATAGATAAGATACTGGAGAACGTAGGAGAACAATAAAATTTTTCTTTCATAGATGGATTCTCTGGGTACCATTAGATGAAAATTGTGCAGGAGGATCGACACAAGATCAATTTAGCGATAGAGTGGGGAAGTTATCAATATACAGTCATTCCCTTTGGACTGAAGAATTCCCCAACGATATTTTCTAGAGTTGTGGTAGCAACGTTCAAGGAATATATTCATAAGTTCCTTAAAGTGTACCTGGATTATTGGACTATGTTCAGTCTACTGAAGGATCACATAGAAGTACTCAGGTTGATTTCAGATAGGTGTAGACAGTGCCAAATTTCATTGAACCCGAAGAAGTGTATCTTTTGCGCACCGTTTGGAATTGTTTTGGGACAGGTAGTCTGAAAACAGGGATTTCTAGTAGATCCAATCAAGATTGCATTCGTTATGGAGTTAGAACCACCTATATCAGTTAGGAAATTGATGGAAACTCTGGGTGATACAATCTATTACAAGAAATTTATTAAGGGATACGCGCAAATCACAACACCGATGGAACAATTGCTCAAGAAGGAAGCAAAGTTTCAATGGAAAAAGGACTATCATAAGGCGTCAGACACCTTGAAACAAAAACTGGTAACCATGTTGATTTTGATCTTTCATGACTGGACCAAAGAGTTCCATGTACATGTAGATGCATCGTCCATAACTTTGGGTGCAATACTGTCTCAACCAGGGGAAGGAGACATAGATCACCCAATTGCTTTTGAAAGTAGGAATATTTCTATAGTAGAGAATAATTATACTACCACGGAACAAGAAGGATTGGTAATGGTCTATTATCTACATAAGTTTAGACATTATTTACTGGGGTCTCACTTTAAGATGTACACAAACCATTTTTCTTTAAAATACTTAGTCAATAATCCAATGTTGGGGGGGAGAATATGCATATGGCTACTATTGTTCTAGGAATATGATTTTGAGTTTATAGTTAAACCAGGGAAGTTGAATGTAGGGCCAAATCATCTATCACACATATTGTTAGGTGAATATGCAGGCAATTTAGATGACAACTTACCAGATGCATGACTGTTTGTAGTAAATATGGTGGATGATTACTTCTTGGACATCGTACATTTTCTAAGTATAGGCATGGCTCCATTAGAGATGACAGTGGCGTAGAAGAAACAACTGGTAGTGAAAGCAACAAATTATCAGTTGATTGTAGGGAATTTATACAAGTTGTGTGCAGATGGAATATTGAGACATTGCATGTTTAAAAAAGAAAGATCAATTATATTAGAAGAAGCACATGACGAGATTGAAGGAGGACATTATGCAGGGAGAGAAATTGCACAAAATATTTTGTGCACATGGATATCATGGCCTACACTTCACAAAGATGCGAAGGAATACTGCCAGTCTTGTGATGTATGTCAAAGAGTGGGAAATCCATCTAGGAGGGATGAAATGACTTTAAATCCATAGGTTATGTTGTAATAATTTGATAAATGGGCCATAGAATTTGTAGGAACAATAAATCCACAAGCAATATGATCAAGGGAAAGGTACATCATCACTGCGACAGAGTATTTGACAAGATGGGAAGAAACAACCCCAGTTATAGATTGCACCACAGAGACTTCTACAAGGTTTTTGTTTGAGGATATAGTCACAAGGTTTGGATGTCCATGCATATTAATCAGTGATCAATGAACACACTTTTTTATTAATACCATTGCAACATTGAATGAGGAGTTCCAAATCCATCATCAGAAGAGTACCCCATATCATACTCGGGCTAATGAAACAATGGAGGATTTCAATAAAATATTGGAGAATGCCTTAACCAAAATGTGCAACGTATGGAGAGATGATTGGGACTTAAGAGTTCCTACATTGTTATGGTCTTACAAAAAAACAATTAAAAAGTTGACAGGTCAGACACCTTTCAGATTGGTCTATGGGAATGAAGCAATGATGTCAATGGAGTTCATTCTACCTAGCCTGCGAATTGCAACAATCAATGATCTATCAGAAATGAGCACAATAGAGGGGATATTGGCACAATTAGTACATCTTGAGGAATATCGGGTTGTGGAAGGTTTTCATCAGCAAGTTTAGAAGGCTAGAGAGAAATCTTGGCATGACCAACACATCAAACAAAAAAATTTCCAAGTGGGAGATTTGGTTTTACTCTATGATAATAAGTTCATGCAACATCTAGGAAAGTTTAGAATACATTAGTTAGGACCCTATGTGATAAAACACATAATAGAGACAGGTTTTGCACAGTTGGAAACTATGAATGGGGAAGTCATTGGGGGAAGGGTGAATGGAAGTCGGCTAAAACTATATAGATACAATTGAAAATATGCGTAGTAATTTGGGCTATGCCATAACCCATGTATTATAGTAGTTGTAACATAGCAGGAAGGAAAAACACAGAAAAACAAATAAAAAGTAGAAAAGGGAAGAAAATAAAATAAAAATTAGACAGAGAAAAAAGAAAAATATTGCATAGTACAAGGCCTTGGAGATTGCACCGAAGGAATGGTTATCACGCATTAGAAGGGGACTGTGTCAATTCACTAAATAATACACAGAAGAGACAGACTACGAAGCACATCAATGCAACAATAAGAATCATTGTGCAATTTGGCAATGAAAATACCTTTAAAATAATTAAAGCTTAGATATGACGATTGTGAAGCAGGAGTGACAGGTCATACATGTGTCATAGAATATTAAATGGTAAAATTCGCCGAAAATCATGACAGATTGGTAGTACAAGGTAAAAATCACATGACATATTTGGTAATAAAGATGCATTTATGTAACAACTCATAAATGACATTGGAGGATTGGAAAAGGTAGTTACGACAATATGAGGCATGTACAGTTGGCACGAAGACACAAAAAAATAGAAGGTCATGAAGGGTAATTCATTGTTGCATGAAACGAGATAAAAAATGAGTGAACCAAAGTGAAATTGAGAACACCAGAGCCAAGCTACAACTACCAGAGAACAATTGCAGAGTTAGTCCAGGAATCTGTCACATGAGACAAATGGCATCACCAAAGGTTGGAGAACCATCTGCAGTAGCGTGAAAACAAGAAAAATGACTAGTAGAGATACCAGAGGTTGAGGAAGTAGCCGGAGCTTCAGCCCCGCCATCACAAGTGAGTTTCCACATGGAATACCTCCCACTGAGGAAGGAAAACACAACACAAATAAACTTCCTAGAAAATGGGAAATACCCATTGCTTAAATCACTAGTTCTGATTGGTGTAAGAATTGAAGGGGAGATGCTTGGCAAGGTGGTTGACTTGAAGTTTATGGACCATGTCATTACTGTTGAGAAAAAATTCTTGGAGTTGGATAGAGAAAAATATTTGCATATAAGGAGCGTACCAGGAACAGGAGCAATATTGATGGAAACACATAAGTGGGAAACAAGTTTGGAGAAGGAAGGCGTCTTGAACCTGTTGGAAATCCTACATTTTGGGTGCAACATGGAGATTAATGTGTGTGTGAAGGTTTTTCACAGTTGTGTCCATGGGGATAGATCCCCTAATATCAATTGATACTGTAATTATTGCAAGAATTACGGGGCTACCAAAGGCAGGTGAGGATTTGACCCTTTTATTTAATAAGGAAGGGGAGACAGGACTCTCAGAAGTGATGAAAGAAAAATTCTAGATCTTTAGGGGAAAGAGGGGACTGGACGTGAAAAACATCAATGACCCCAATGTTCGGTTTGCAATGCAGGTTTTGGCCTATAATTTGTTGCACAAGTGCATAAAGGATGAAGTCCTAACTACAGTCATTACAATTGCAGATAAATGTGTTGAAGGGGTTCAAATGAACTGGGCTACCTTTTTAGTAAACCAATTTTTATAGGACTACATTGAGGCCCAGGAGAAGGGAAAAAAGTTCCATTATGCATGGTTTTTAATTATGATTACGTTGGTCAGTTGGAAAGAACCAGGGTCTTATCATCATTTGCACATATCAGGCATATGCAATTTGGTTGGGAGATATGCCAACTTATGGAATTCAATGATCAAGAGAAGATAAATGACAATAATGCTACATTTTACGTATACATGGAAAACATCACATATCAAATTACAAACACACCATGCATATCAGCGGAGATGGTAGCAAGATATAAGGATACCATGCGGTTTAAAGCAGGAATGCACCATATATATGTGTAGTCCAAGAATTACCTAGCACAACAATGGTTTCCAAACCACTATAGGTTGCCATTAGAGGGCGTATGTGTTGGTACTAAGGTATAAACCTGAATTCTATGGGTAGATATAGGCCACCTCAGTTGTTGGGAAGATTTTTTTTTATGAATTAAGTTTGTTGGTTTTGATGGTCAACTGGTAGATAGGTTTTCAAGGACATGGATCTGGTTGGACTGTTCAACAATCATCAACTACAAGGTTCTCCTTAGTTGGCGGCATGCCTTCTAGAAAACATATAAATATGTAGATATAAAAACAAATGAAATACTAACAAGCATACATTTTTTCACTTAATGTATGAAATTTCAGACTTAAAATGATATTTCAAACCTAAAAGTTATATCTAAACAAAAATCCTCCAAATAGGTTGCATGACAATAAACAATTCACTGAACAATAGATGAAATCAGGTTGTATGATAATAAATAGTTCATTGAGGTAATAACTGAAAGGAAAGGAAACAATGCTTTTCATACATTCCAATTTTCATTCAGATAAGAGAATAAGAAAAACAAGAGTTGAAGAGAAAAACGTCTATCACCATAAATTATATTCACCAGGTGGAAAAACATAGAAGTTGATACTTCAAATCCCAACCAAATCCTGATGCTTGATACCCCCCAAAATTGAACCATTTTACATTCATAGATTCCTCTATTTATCCTTATCAAGAGAGGGTTCGATCACCTATCTAGGATCTAAGTTATGAAGTTCAAATTTACATTACAACTAGATCCCGTAGATACAAAATCGAAAGTTACTTCCTAATTACAACTTGTGAAAATTTCTTTAAACTAAGTGGAGTTGCTTTCAAGTGTCAATTCATAGGGATAACTTCCCATCAATTCAACCTTAACAAAAAACATTGTTCTTATCAAAAATAGAAATTTATTACAAGTGGCAGCAATACCTCTAACTAAACTAGATAAGACTCTATCAATGCAACTGGATCTAATGATGATAACTGAAGTGGAAGGGATGCATAAAAAGAGTATTCACAAGTTGTAATTGGAAATTGACTCTACATGATGACCATGCATGCAAAAAATTGGAGAAAAACCATGAAAAGTGGTAGAATAATATGGCATGGGTCTCAAATTATTTTACCTTTTGAAAACAATAGACATTTAGATAATCTCATTCAAGAACAAGCAAGTTTTTGGTGTTGATTTTGCAACTTTTGATATTTTTTTGTAGCTTTCTGTCTTGCATCTCAAGAGGTTGGTTTTGTTGTTGCACATTCTGGATTTGTTGCCTCATGTCATCATTTTGTTTCTTGAGAGCTTGCACCTAGTGGTTGTTGTCATCTATGTCCATGTTAGCTTCAATTTTTGGCTTGATTTCAGTCTTTACTTTGCTGCCAACTTTGATCCCATGCTCTTCCTCAACAACATGTTTATTGAGGTTGGTGGAAATCTTGGATTTCCTTGGTCTCATTTCATATCCATGCCTTTTCTCATGTCTTTTATCAGTGGTGTCTCTCACAGGTTCTTGCACCATTAACATTTTCTCTCACAGGTTCTTGCACCATTAACATTTTTCCTTTTATCTCTGGTTTGATATCCTGTGGAATCTGTTGAGGGACTTTCTCTGTATTTGGAATTATGTCATCAAAATATTGATCAAGGTTTGGACCAGTGTCCACCACATTTTTTTCTGATTTTGGATCAACAATGTATTACTTTTTCATAGCAACATATTTGACACCTGAGGTCTACCCTTCACTACATTTACCCATGGTCTTGTCCCTTGTCATCATCCCCTTCAAGATATGTATAGCCATCTCCTCCATATTGGAAAATTTGGAGAATTATTCATCAGTATCCTGATCTTCAATCACTATGGGCCTTTGGTATTTTAAGGATGGATTAAACAATGCCTTGGAATTCAACCTCAACTGGTTTGTGAGACTGGCTTTTCTGTTGGGTTTGCTTGGTATTTCAGGGACCTAGATCCCCTTTCTCTTTTTTCTATGTTTGGCCACATGGGAATATTCAATATGGGTGTCTAATGACACAAAATATGTTGCAACAATATCAGGGTTGGCCTACTTACTCTTCCTTTGTCTGGTTGTTCTCAACTTGGCATTTTTTCCTTCCTACCTAGCAGTTATCATAGGTTTATATTCAATATGTTTAGGGGATAATTGACCCACTGGGATGACATAAATTTATTCCTTTCTGATATAGTTTCTGACATATACATTTCCACTTTCTCTTTCCCTCTATTTTTATGTAGAGGATCTTAATTTCCTTTGAGGAATTTCCTCCCTTGGTGGAGTAATTGATCTTGCTTTCTTTGATCGGGTCCTCCCTTTTTCAAGTACAGTTTTATCCTTGGCTCTCTGGGTGGATTTGGATGCACTCCCAGGTTTAGGAAAAACCCTAGTTGCTTGGATAACCTTTTCCTTCTATTCTTATATCTGTTGATTAACTTCATGTTCTTCTTGTAACCCTAAAGACACCATAAAATCTGTCTAGGGCATTTCCAATTCACTTAATTCAAAGAGAACCAATATTTTAATGAAACCCTAGTAGTAGAGGCTCCTATAAGCTGATTCTAGGTAATTATGGATTCTCTTAAGCATCTTAGTTAGGCTCTTAAGTAAATATAAGGGGAGGTTCAGTTATTTTTCATTGTTTAAATGCATGAGGAAATTAATGTGATAACAATGAACGATTGAGTGTTACACATCAACATTACTCACTTCGATAACTGTCGCAAGTGTCGCATGTTGCTCACAAGTGTCGCAAGTGTCAAGCAAAGCATACCGCCATGATGCCTATGTCATACTTATAACGAAATTAAGAAGAAACTTAAAATAACTCAAACACTTGATTTGAAGGAAGAGGAATGGTTAACTGAAATTAGGTACCTCTTGCCATCTGAAAGAACCATTGAATCTAGGGTTTTAGAAGAGAGCACTCACCTATATCACTCTTAGGAGTGTTAGGGAGCGTTATAACACCAAACAACCCTTCTGTATGAGCGCTATTGATTTTAAGAGTGTTGGCGCTCCCCTAAAGCCTACTAGGGAGCGCTATAGCGCTCTGATGGCCCTTTTGAGGGAGCGTTGCCTATTTTGGGTAGTAGTTGGTCTGTTGAGGAGAATAAGGGGAAGATATTTTCAATCTTGGAAGGCAGTTGAATTCGAATCCCTGGTCCAGCCATGATCTTAGGGAAGATCCCTGACTCAAGGAGGAGAATCCTCAACTTACCCTAAAGATACCTCAAGAGGTTAGGCCTCTCTAAACCTATATAAGTAGGCTCTATCATGATGGAGAGGAGGAAGAATTGGAAGCATGAAACCTATGATCTCATAGGAAACACACAGTGAACTGGAGGAAAGTAATCAGTGAATTTTCTTTCATCTGGATCGTGGATATTTTGAGCAAGGGTTAGACAAAGGGGATTTGACGAAGTTGTTGCATTCGCATCTACGGTTGTAAGTTACTTTCGTCATTGTTCTCATCAATATGACATGATTGACCTGTTTCTTTCTAGTTTGTGTTTAATCTCACATGAACTTGTTGTAAATTCTAACCTTGTACAATATCTACTGCAAACTGATATTCAGAAAAGAACAGAAAAGATACAATGGCAAATGCAAACATTACATAGAGATTTTTCACCTGGAAACGCAAACCGGGAAAACCAGCATATATTATATTCATACCTTGTTTTACACTGTTTACAATACAATATACATATAGGAGCCAGCGGCATCCAAAACCCTAACCCAATGACCTGGATTAGTCCAAAACCCTAATTCCTTAACTGGAAATAGAAATCCATCGGCAAAAAACCATGTGCTGAAAAACCACCTAATATCACGTGGTCCCGGAAATATGTCGGCCCGAAAA
>SNQJ01S0060968.1:63232-104483 GCA_010110895.2 Picea sitchensis
TTAATTTGTTTCTCTGTTTGATTCTCAACAAGAGCCTTAAACTCTTTAAACCTGTCAAAGACTTCAGATTTCTTCCTGAGAAAATATATCCAAGTTTTCCTCGAGAAGTCATCTATAAATGAGACATAATACATAGATTTTCCTAATGATGGGACCGACACAGGTCCAAAAACATCACTGTGAACTAGCTGTAAAATTCCTTCTGCCCTCGTTGCACTAGAGGGGAATCTTACCCCATTCTGCTTCCCATATAGACAATGTTCATACAAATCAAAATCCAGAGAGCAATTAAACATACCTTCAACCATACCTTTACCGTGTAGTAGTTGAAGACCCTTCTCTCCGATATGCCCCAGTCTTTGATGCCACAACATAACCTTTTCTCCAGAGACTGTAGGAGTTCTTTCTTCTTCAACTTCAATATCAGGAACAATGGAGCTATTACACCCATCACTAATAGTGCTTCTTGGAAGCTTATACAGAGTTCCAAACCGAAATTCTCTCATCAACACCATTGCTCCTTGAACCATCCTGCAAGTTCCCTTTTCAAAAATTGTTTTTACCCCAACATCTTCCATTTTGCTTACAGAAATCAAATTTCTGGCCATACCTAGGAATCTGTGTAGAACACCAGGCAGTTTTCTAATCCTTCCATCTATGAGTCTCAACTTGACCCTTCCTTTTCCTATGATTTTGGTTGTCGAATCATTACCCAAGAAAACATTACCTCCATCATAATTTTCATATTCGCAGAACCACTCCCTGTGGGGAGTCATATGAATGGATGCACCTGAGTCAATCAACCATGCCTCATGATCTGCATGTGTGCTTGAAGAGGCCAAGTACACATCCCCTCCTTCTTCCTTGGAGGTCTTTTCTTCTGTAGAAGAATATTCTTTAGATCCCTTCTTTTTCTCAACTTTGGATATACACTGCTTCTTGTAGTGCCCTTCTTTTCCACACCTCCAACATACCCTTCCAAACTTTCCAGGAGATTTAGATCTACCCTTAGACTTAGATCTTCCACTTGAGAAATTAGATCTATTTATTTCCTGGGAACGTCCTCTTGCAAATAATGCGTCTGTGCTATGTCCTTCCATATTCTTTCGTCTCATCCCCTCCGACAATAAGGATGAGACCACTTCTTCAAACTTCAAATAAGTTGTATTACTACCTATGGCCACAACCAAACTATCCCACGAGTCTAGTAAAGAACGCAACAAACTGATACATTTATCTTCATCTTAAATTTTAATATCAACATATACTAACTGACTTACCACAGTATTGAAGGCGTTCAAATGCTCTGCCACTGAGTCTCCATCTCTCATCCTCAAGTTATACACCTTATTTCTCAGGAATAGTTTATTTACCAGGGACTTAGACTGACAAAACTTCCCCAACTTTTCCCATAAATCCTTGGTTGTAGCTTCCTCTGACACATTCAGTAATATTGAATCGGAGAGACACAGTCGAATTGTGCTCTTTGCCTTCCAATCCGTCTTTTTCTAGTCGTCTGCAGAAGTTCTTGTAGGTGCAGTACCTGGATCTACTGCGATCCACTGATTTCTGTCCACCAAAAGATCTTCCATCTTGAGCTTCCACAACTCAAAGCTTTTCCCATTAAACTTCTCGATCTCCATCTTCGAATTGCTTGCCATTTCTTTTCACCTGAAAAACAATACCGCAGATCTCCCACTGTAACAAGGCTTATCACAGTCCCGAGAGCCAAACCCTTGACGACAAGGCATCCCCTGGAAGCTAATAAAGCTCTGATACCAAATATATAAATTCTAACCTTGTACAATATCATAATGATATTACAGAAAAGAGCGAGAAAGATACAATGAAAAATGAAACATTACACAAAGATTTTTTCCTTACAGAGCAAACCAGGAGAAAACCAGCATATATTATATTCATACCTTGTTTTACGCACTGTTTACAATACAATATACATATAGAATCAGCGGCATCCAAAACCCTAACCCAATGACTTGGATTAGTCCAAAATAAATTCCTTAACCGGAAATGAAAACCATCGGCAAAACCATGTGCCGAAAAAACCACCCCTAATATCGTGGTCTCGGAAATATGTCGGCTCGAAAAGAAATATTTTACCTTTTAATTTTCGGACACTACTACTTTCGTAGAAAATAATATAACACATACCCAACACTTGTCTCTAATAGATAGGAATTTATTTCAAGCTAATATCAAATAGAGTAGGAAGTGGATTTGTACTATTGTTTGTCTATAGGGCTCATCGAGGAGCCCGAAAGATTGAGACTCAACTTCGGGCGTCTTGAGGGGACAAATGTCGGTAAAAGGTACTTATTTTCTCCTTCCTCCTCATACATTAGTTTGTATAGATCTAAAAGTCGAGGTGTCCATGATAAGCGTCTTCTATCTTAAGAGTTAAGAGTCTAGCTCTCAAAGGGAGATCTACTTGTCCGTGAGGGAGATTTTTTCCTTCCTTGGCTAGACTCGGTGGGAGAATCGAATCGAAACCTTTGGTTTTGATTTTTTCCTCATAAGACCTTGTCTTACCCCAGTTGTTTTCAGACCTGGTTCACCTTTTTCTTGATTTCCTTATGCTGATTGAATCATACCCCATCGTTACTAGGCTTGTTTGCCAGGGTGACTAGAATTTTTGGGTTTTGAACATTTTCTTAAGGCTTTTAAACTTGGCGCCCCTGTTTCTATGTTAATGGAGCACCACCAACGCTCCCTGGATGTGTTAGAAAAAGCTCCTGTAATGCTTCAGTGCCCCTTACACCAGAGCGCCAACACTCTTTTGGCAAAACCTTTCAGAATTGCTTTTTCAAGGTTTTACCTCTATGTTTCACTTCTTGAGCCTCCTTGTGAGTCAATGCTTCTTCCCTCTGAACTTTGACATCCTTCCTTCTAAGGAACAAACACCTTGCTGTTCATGTCCTTTGTAGCCTTCTTCATTTTGAGTTTTGTTGTTGTTGGAGTTTAAAATCAATCTACTATTTTGTCTCCTATCTAACTGAGCAAAAAACTCTGGTGAAGGACATCGGAAGTCTACGAATCTTCTCTTTTGAGGTCATCGTTCTTGAACATCTCTTTTGTGTGAAATTCTTGATTTTCTTTGTTTTCTTTTTGCTTCTTGTTTTTAATCACAGCAAGAGTGTGTATTGTTTGTATGAAACCTGCTTATGCTTGTCTAAGTTTCCTTGATCCGAAAGGTTAATTGGCAGGAGAAGTGTCATTTTGAATTAATCATTATTCACACACAAAAAATAAAGAGACTTCTTAGTGATTGATTTGCATATTAGAAGACATTTCCAAAAGTTTTAGCACCACATTGGATTTGATTGAGAAAATTTGTTTGAGGACATTCCTTATTAGTGTTTGTTAGTGAAAATAACTCTCTCTCTCTCCCTTAAATGGGCATTCATCGAAAATAAATGACTGCTTATCATCTTTGATGAATTTTTTAGGGATTGAGTCATCATTCCATCCGTTTCACTTTCCACCACCCCTTTTTGAGTAAAGAACAACTATAAATGAACACTAATTAAAAACTAGCATCTAGAACATTTTTTTTCTACGATCCTCCACCAACAGTAGACTAGAATTAGCACTTTGGATTCAGGCTGTGAGCATAAATCTCCAAAGTTTCCAAAAAAACATTAGCATCCTGGGCTAGGGAGGTCAAAATCCAATTTAATAGGTATAAGTTTGCCTAGGATCCCCCTCTCACAAAGGGGTTGCATACCTGAGGTCGCTTTTCGGGGAAGATAAATTATCCTATGTGTGGTTTGACAGTTGAAGTAGTCATATCGTATTGTAGGGGATCGGCAAAGGTATGCCAAAATGTTGGTGGAAGCCTTTCAAGTTGATTTCAGGCTAGATACCCTTCCATACATTGGTTGAATTTGTCCATTTGTGCAGCCAATTTGTGAATTGGTAACCTTAGTGGCCATAATATTTAGGGTCTTACACAAGGTGACAGGTGAAGGGAAATCTCACTGTACTTGGAACAAGCATTGGTCAAACTCACTCCGGGCTCCTTGGAGAGTAAATCCACAATTATAGCATGGAAGCTTGCACCAAGGTGAAAGTCCGTTAAGCCGAATTAAGCCATTAGCAACTGTTCCACCATATCCGCCCTTCTTGACTTGAGAGTCACGACGTTGGATTTCATCGCCAACTAGCACGGTCATCGAAGGTTTTTGTTTTTCTTGTTTGCTTGATTCCTAGATTCTATTAGGCATTATCGCTTCTTGTCGATGGTTAGCCATAAGATTTTTACGGTCCCCGCCCCTTCTTGACTTGATCACACGACGTTGGATTTCATCACCAACTAGCACGGTCATCGAGAGAAGGTTTTGTTTTCTTGTTTGTGATTCCTAGATTCTATTAGCGTATGCTGCTTCTTATCGATAGTTGGCCATAGATTTTTTTTACCGACTCTTTTTTGCCAACATTGACCCTCCACGTTGTTCGCATAGGCTACAGGTACTTCCTCCAGAAAATATGGAAGAGACTACCAATTTACCCCCTCATTCTATGGAGGAATCTCCTCAATAGAGTGAGGTTCACAACACTATAACCTCCCAAGAAGAAGTTCCCACCTCTTTAGAGAATTTTCGAATTATTTCAGAGTCTCTGGAGGCTTTCCGCATTCCTGAGGGATATGAGAGATGTGTTCTCCAACTGAATTCAGTCGACGAATTTGTTGTCGTCAATCCTTCTGACGTTCCGACTAGGTCTCATTCA
Source organism: Picea sitchensis (assembly GCA_010110895.2). Lineage (NCBI taxonomy): Eukaryota > Viridiplantae > Streptophyta > Pinopsida > Pinales > Pinaceae > Picea > Picea sitchensis. The sequence continues at coordinate 67,982 of SNQJ01S0060968.1, forward strand.
AACACTCTAGTTGAAGACCCCTTTTGGACCACAGATGTTGTTTGAAGCCCACCACGCATGGTGCAGGATCTTTACGGAATAGGAATAGGTGCCGACGTGTCTGTTAGCTACACCGTACCCTTAAATCATTTTACCGGTACTACCATTTTTTCAACTACACCGCCCGTTGATCTGAACACATCGTCCGTTGGCCCAAGGTCCACTTTTTCTCTCAAGACAACTCACTCTACAATGGTCCCTCACGTGCCAACTATTCCAGACGGTAATGTGGTAATTAGCCAAGTTGCAATTGGCACACCACTAACACCTAGACCTTCATCATCACTCCCTTTTGGGTACAGAGCACTGAATTCTTCCATTGTCACTACTACCCAAGTTATGCCTGGAAGTTCTATACCTATACAACAACTTGGAGGGACCAGTCTTGGTGGCTTTAACCCATTAAGCAACACCGGTCATTCGTTTATGTCTGGTTCCCAAATTCAGGGAACTCCACCTCAATTTGGGGGGCATCCTCCCATCGGAGGAAAAACTCCATTTGGAGGGCACCCTCATGCTGGGGGGCAGCCTCAAACCAGAGCCTACCATCAACCGCATGGACAAAACGTGTCTACCACACCCAATCCGTGGAATATCCCTTTTCCGGGAAACCCACAGTTCTTTGGAGGACACAATCCTCAAGCTCCACAACAACCTCTTCCCCCTCAAAGGACTTATCTATATCCTCCTTATGGAAAAACGCCAAATCTGGCTTATAATCCTCAAAACCCATCCGATTATCCTTCGCTCACGCATGTTTCTCGAACCCCCTCAAATCCTGTGTACCCTGGTCAACACCAATCTTATACAAGAGGACCCACTGGTTACAATTATCCACCTAACCCGGTGTATGGTCCTACTGGCATTCCTATGCCACACCAGTATCATTCGTAGGTTAACCGACAACTACCTTTCCTGGCGACTCTGGATCTCCTAGACTTGTCTCGGTTAATGAATGATCCTATTTTTCATTCTCCGGTTTGGCCAGCTATTCCAGCTAAACTTCCTTATGATATTCCAAAATTCGACAAAAAGTCCGGAGAAGACCCAAACAACCATGTAATGACTTTCTATTTGTGGTGTTCATCGAACTTCCTCATGGATGATTCTATACGTTTGCATCTTTTCCAACGAACACTTACGGGTTCTGGAGCAAAGTGGTATATTGAACTACCACGTGCTTCTTTTCACGATTTCAACTCCCTTGCCATGTCCTTCTTCACACACTTCCAACTACCCATTCGATACGAGACGGGTACCGAACTATTGACCTCCCTTCGTCAGACAAACTCTGTACATATCTTTGATCATATTCATGAATGGAGACGACGACGAAGGTTAATCAAAGTGGTCATTCCTGACCAATTATTAGCAGAGTGGTTCACTAAATCATTGTTACCCCCGATTGTTCGTGATGTTGCTATGGGTGGTGTAGTCACCGAGGAAGAATCTATTGCTCGAGCTCAGTACTTAGATTTGGTTTATTCACAATCTGGTACTCTGTATGAATTGATACCAAATGCTACCCGTGCCACTACTGATCCATCCAAGCCATCGTCTACCTCACACGCGGAAGGAGTCATTGGCTCCGTCAAAACCCAATCTACTTCCCAGTCGACTGGAACAACCCAATGGTCCACTTCGACGTCTGCTCCCAGTTCGACCACACCCTCTTCTAGCTCCCCTCAAACTTAGGTCTCTGAGGTGAATGCAGTCCAATCGACCCCTTCAAAACAATCTGGAGGTAAGAAGAAAGAAAGAAATAAACCGAAGAAAAACAATAAGAATGAACAACTAAAAAATCAAACTCAAACCCCTGCTGCCAGAAAACAACCACAACGGAAACCGAAATTCCCATGTCTCATTTGTGGCGATGATCACTACACCCGAGATTGTCCACATCGTGATGAAGTGGCCAAGCTTTTTAAGGGAAGTTCACAACCCGCTGTGCTTACCTATCCTTTTCCACAGCAACAATCTTTGGTTGCTCAAACCCCCACTTCAGGGGGAAGTTCCAGCCAATCCCATGATGAGGCCTCGACAAGTGCCCACATTTACATGTTTAACAGGATTAATCTAACCACTCGCACTACGACATATGACACACCGATTAAACCTGATAAGCCGAAGACGACTAACGGTTCCTTACCAGACCCATAACCATCTTCCATTAGTCCTTCGTCTGCTAGCCCTCTGTCCGGGCCACTCCAGATCGAGAAACCTTCGTTTGACTCCATCTTACGCCCTCCTAAGAGCACTATCCAGAAATCTACCTTTAATCCTAGTTCACGGGCTGCCCAAAACTACAACATCGTTGAATATTTGGATCAAACACCGTGTGCTATGTCTACTTAGGAAGTTCTACAAAACTGTCCCAATCAACGTAGAACTCTCTTGGCTGCCATCGACGCTTTCGATCCTGAGTCATCTAATAACCTCACGTTTAATCTGGATGATCATCAACCTAGACTCTCCCACCAACTAGCTTTTCAGATCAATGTTGTTGTTCACAATCAACAAATCCACCGAACTATCTTGGATGAGGGAGCCTCTACTTGTGTCATGTCTTTGGCTTGTTAGAAAGGCTTAAAATCACCTGCCCTTAACAAATCCCCTACGATGTTACGCGCTTTTGACGGGCAAGGTTTTCATCCTCACGGACTTTTATAATCCTTAGCCATTCAGTTGGGTGGAAAAACTGTTATTGTTGATTTCAAGGTGGTCGATGCCCCCCTCGATTACAACCTACTACTCAAAAGAAGTTGGTTCTACACTATGATTTCCATCGCCTCGTAAGTGTTTCGATGTGTACAATTCCCCCATCAAGGCAAAATTGTCACTATCGACTAACTAGATTTCTGTACACTCGACGCTTGTGCCCCTGTCACCAACACCATTCCTTTTTTGGGAGACCACAAAGTTACGTATGAAAGCGTTGGTGTTGGCTTGTTGAAATATTCTAGCCTTATGGGTACCTTCCCTACACCACTTCCACCCACCACACATCATATTGCCACTGTCAATATGATTTCGGCTATGGCTTATCAATATTTGGAATCATCTGACCCTTGGATTGTACCTAGTCCTATGGAATTCGATGTACTAGGTGACACCATGCCACTTAGTCCAGCCAAGGCCGCATACGTTGCTATTCAATCTACCTCTCCCTCTCCGGACAACCCACATCTATTGGCACCTGATGCTTACTCAATGTCGTTATGGTTGGATTCCCTGTCATCTGCAATTGATTACATTTCTCAAATTTTTCCTTCCGACGAATCTATAATGGACATGCTTAGTATTGACAACATACCTTGGGATGATAACCATCATCGATCCTCTTTTCTTCCACCTCTGGAAGAAATTCACAAAGACATACACTCTGTCTTCCCTCCTGATGTTACCAATTCTCCACAATCTCCCATCCTCACACAAGATACTCTTTCTGAGGGGAATCTAGGTAATATCTCTACTACGATCGTTATTGATATTTTGATCAAAGAAGGTGTTGTGGAAAACATTAACCTTGGTGCAAATTGCACACCCAAAGAAGTGGTATCTTACACTGCTCTGTTTAAATAATTCCACGATGTATTTTCTTGGAGCTATGAAGAAATGTCAGGGATCGACCCTTCGATCATCGTGCATGAAATCAATACTTACCCAGGTGAGAAACCTGTTCAATAGAAACTCCGCCCAGTTCATCCCAAGAAAATCTCAACTATAAAGGCAGAAGTTGAGAAACTTTTAAAATCTGGCTTTATCTATCCTATCCCTTTGACAGAATGGGTCTCCAACCTTGTTCCGGTTGCCAAAAAACAGGGGACCATTCGTGTTTACGTTGACTATCGGGATCTCAATAAGGCTTGTCCAAAGGAAAACTACTCTATTCCCTTCATCAACCAGATCATTGATAATTGCACTGGGAGCGTAATCTTCTCTTTCATGGATGGTTTCTCCGGGTATAACCAGATTGAAATTTTACCTACTGATCAACATAAGACAGCCTTTATCTGCCCATGGGGAACTTTCGCCTACCGGAAAATCCCTTTTGGTCTCAAAAATGCTGGTGCTACTTTCCAGCGGGTCATGTCATACGCTTTCCATGATATCAAGCATATTGCAGAACCTTACCTCGATGACTTACATGTCCACTCATCCAATCGATCAAATCACGTTGATCACTTATGGGCTATTTTTATTCGATGTCAGTTTTACCGTATCCGCTTGAACCCACATAAGTGTAATTTTGTTGTCGAATCCGATCGACTCCTCGGTTTCGTTGTCTCTAAAGATGGGATTTAGGTGGATCCCTTAAAGATTAAGGCTATTCTAGCCTTACCCTCGCCTACTAGTTTGACCCAACTCCAAATTTTGCAAGGAAAAGAAAACTTCCTTCGCCATTTCATTTGTAACTACGCCGAGATAACTAAAGGATTCATGTGATTGTTGCAGAAAAACACCCCTTTCATCTGGGATGACATCGCTCAACGATCATTTGATTCTCTCAAGCATGCCTCGACCCACGTACCTTTGTTGCATCCTCCAGAGTATACAAAGGACTACATCCTTTACTTAGTTTCCTCCACTTCCACTATTGCAATGGTGTTAGTTTAGGAGGACCCCAACGGTGAGGAACATGTGATCTATTACCTGAGAAAGAGTCTATCTGGACCTGAACTATGATATTCACATGTAGAGAAACTGGCTCTGGCAGCCATCATCACTGTCTAGAGATTTTGCCATTACATCTTACTACGCACCACCACTGTGATTGCGGACTCAAACCCCATGTACCATGTCTTGACACGTCAAGTGCTTGGAGGAAAATACTCTAAATGGATCGTCATCCTTCAGGAATTCGATCTTGAATTTGCGAAGTCCAAAGCCAAAAAGTCCCTGGTGTTTGTAGAGCTTATCTGCGACCTCCCCCATGCTGATGAAGATATTGAACCTAGAGATTCTCTCCCTGAAAAAACTCTTTTCCTCATCATCACCTCTGATCCTTGGTATGGAGACATCCTCCTTTATCTCCAAACCCAATGCTTTCAGCCTAACACTTCCCATGAAGAGCATCGACGTATTCACCACCATTCTCATCGTTATCTTATTGTCGGTGACACCTTGTATCGCGATGGTATTGATACTATTCTTCGACGATGTTTGATTCATGCAGAGGCTGAATGCGTTCTGAATGACTGTCACCTTGGAGCCTGTGGCAGTCACCTTTCTGGGATGGCTACAGCCCAGAAAATTCTACGTGCCGGCTATTTTTTGCCCTCGATTTTCAAAGATTGTATTGAGGCAGTCAAAAAATGCCCACCCTGCCAAGTTTTTAATAACAAGGCATGCACCCACTCTACTACGTTTCACCCCGTTATCGCCATTAGCCCCTTTGCCAAGTGGGGTATCGATTTCATGCAATGTAAGCCTACCTCAGCCGGGGGGCATGGTTATATAATTGTCGCCGTCGACTACTTTACAAAATGGGCTGAGGCTATGCCTACCTTTCTGAACGATTGTCGTACCACAACTCTTTTTGTTTTTAACCACATCATAACTCATTTTGGTGTACCACGTGCCATTGTCACTGATCACGGTTCACACTTTAAGAATCAGATGATGAGTGAATTCCATGCCAAGTTGGGTTTTCTCCATGAAAACTCATCCCCATACTATCCTAAGGCCAATGGACAAGTTGAAGCCATCAACAAGGTCCTCAAAACCATGATTCAATGCATGGTAGGTGAAAATAAGACATCCTGGCATCTACAACGTTTCTCCGCTCTCTGGGCTTACCGTACTTCTGTGAAAACCGCAACAGGGTTCACTCCTTTCCAGTTAGTGTATGGCATCGAAGCTATTTTACCAATCGAGTGTGAGATTCCATCTTTGAAACTTAAAGTAGAACTCCTACCCCATACTTTTGCTGAAGAAGAACGTTTCTTATATCTGACCAAACTGGACGAAACACGTCATGATGCCGCTCTCGTTAACGAGGCACATCAGAAACAGATAAAAAATCAATACAACAAATCCGTCCATCCTCGAACTTTTGCAGAAGGAGACTTATTCCTCATCTATGACCAGGCTCATGACAAACTAGGGACAGGTAAGTTATAACCTCTGTGGCATGGCCCTTACATTGTGAAATGTGTTTTTCACAGAGGCACCTACAAGTTAGTCAATTATGATGGAATCTCCCTGGGAGAGCCCCAGAACGGGCTTTACCTTAAAAAGTATTATTCCTAGATCACCTAGCATGAGTACTTTGTACATTATTGTATTTTAGTTTGGTGTGTCTATTTCTTTCGCATGCTTGAGTCTTTAACTTTGCCACTCATAACTCTGCCTTGTGTTTTCATGCGCAGATGACGTCTTCCTTTCCTATCTTTGTCAGGTTTGTGGATGGTGCTAGTCGACACACCCAGAACATTGCTTCGACAACATGGGTCATTTACCAATCTGATGAGTTGGTGAGTTCAGGAGGTATTTGCTTAGGACCAACAACTAATAACATGGCAGAATATCATGTTGTCATCGGAATTTTGACCCAAGCCTCCTCCCTAGGTATCTCTCATATGATTGTTAACCTAGACTCACAACTCATGGTATGCCAAATTAATCATATCTACGCTATTCGTAATCCTATCCTGCTACGTCTCCACCTACGAGTTCGTTGTCTTGAATGAATATTTTATTACATCAAATACAGACATATTCCAAGAGAACTCAACAATGTTTCAGATTCATTAGCCAATTACATCATGGATCGGTATCTCGCCCATAGATAAGGTTTCATGAAGGAAAATAAATTGTACACCACATGTAAATTAAAACACATCACATTAAAGACATCATCATTTACAAATCTTTTAGCACTGTAAAAACTTGGAACTGTATATATATATATATAGTGTGATTGAAAATGTTTTGATTACATCAAAAAGTATTTNTGATTACATCAAAAAAGTATTTGGAAGAGAAAAATTTTGGGTCTTCACACACATACAACATCGACTGACAAGTCATACAAAATATACAATCACCAGAGAGACTCTAATCTCTCTACACTGCATTATGCTGAGAATAACACATCACTGCGTGCACTACTCGTCTCATTAGAGAATTAACATTCTCGGGCACCCCCACAGTGTGTCTTTGTAGATGTAAAGGCACTTCTCTCCTTCGTAGAGGAGGAATGCCCATCGTAAGGCCTTGAAGGTTTCTTTCAACCTCTCGGAGACCTATCACTGGTGCCCCTGGATCTACTGCAACCTGAGCATCCCCGTGATGTCCCAGTACTGGTATCTCAGACGAACACACTGCTCCCTTGTCTGCATGTTGAAAACAATACATCCATTAGAAACTCTTCTATGTACCCAAAAAAAATACATACGTTAAAAGCTTAAAAAAAAACACTAGACAAGGTATTGTTTAGTCTCTCACCTGACGCATACCAATCTTCCCTCGCTAGTAGAATTAGATCCATACTCCCACAAAATTCCACCTTGGCATATGGAAAGTATTCTATCCAAAGATATTGGTGTCTCAGCCAAGCGAAGAAGTCACCAATGAAGCGGAACTCTGACTTTGCCACTAGTCTCGGAAACATACTAGTCCATCGTTCCATCCGTGGTTCTCCCACTGGTCGTACCGCCAATGCAATCTGAGGCTGCATCTGGGGGATGCGCTCTAAGAAGAATGAGACCAAGAAAGACCCATATCCAAACTGTTTTTTCCCCTTCCTACATCTTGAAGCCCGTTCCTTCATGTTCCGAAGAAACCCTGTGCTCTAGTTAAACAGTGTTGGCTCCAAACACTGTACACCGTAAGCTACCTGTGATCTTGACACCAGATGCACGCTAGTTCTTCCTGTCACACTCGTGACGGTGAACAAAATAGACCGAAGGGGTAATTCTCTGATATCCTTGATTAGGATTCTACCCCCCACTAGTCTTGCTCTTGGGACACAATGACGTGTTAGGTACACACCCACTTGCTCAGGAAGCGCCCTCTGTTCGAAAAAAGATATAGGAGCCTCTCTTTTCGAGAGGCTAGTCAAGAAGTATACATATTCCAACTCGATGGTTAGAAGCTGTGTTCCGATCTGAAACCCTTGCTTTGCGACATCCCATAGGATGATTATGTGCTCAAGCAAAAGAATCTCTTTCTTCATCTTTTGCAGTTTGAAGAATTTTAGAAGGCCACAATCTCTCAATGCGACCTGCGTGCGAGGACTCCGCAAAGAAGCCAAATCATCGATCTCATGCTCCCGTTCCTTCCACTCAATCATGGTCGTCGTCGAAATTACCTACAAAAATAAAAAATAAAAAAATTCATTATTCAATTTTTCGACAATTTCTTAAGTAAATAAAAAACTTAAAATCCATTGCCCATACTGTTCAAAAAGGACCACGCCCTCTTTTTATTACTCAATAATCACTACGCAACAATAAAACATTTTAAATTAAAATAATTTTCATAATGGCTGCGTGGGCACATTTTTGAGTTTCTTATGGATTCCTTAACAAAAACGACCTATCTACTCAAGTATCAAGGCATTGGCATCTATGCTACCACCCTCTAAAAGCATTTTTGTAAACAAATGTCTTTTTCCCATCGTTTTGAATAGAGGCCAATTTGATCTTTTTTGGACAACCTAGGGCTTTGTTTTTTTATTCAAATATTGTTGTGAAAACAAATTTTTAACCATGTAATTGAAATAGGAGGAAATGAAGATCTGCCTGGTCCAAACGACGAGAGAAATGATCAACCGTAGCTCTGGTATCAAGCAAAACAATATCCACCTCCAAAATGAGAATCTCCACTGCTACAAATCCTTATGCAAATGAAATGGTAAATGAAGATTTTTCTTGTATTACTATTTACAAATTTCCATTTTTTTATAATGTATAGTCATTTGTGGGTTTCTTTAACAATATAATGGCCTCACTAAACCTCTAGATTGCAGTTTTGACACTACAGGTTTCAAAGAAGTTTTGATCGTTTGTTTACCTTGTCACATCCACGAGCATAGTCTTAGTTCGTTCTCAAGCTCGAGAATATAAGAACACACTGGGTAAACTTTTATCTCTTTTTCGGACCCGTATGGACACATAAAAAAGGAACCCCCTAGAGTCACCTTTAAACTCTTTTCAGACTCTCTAAACATGAAAAGATCGTCGAGTGATCTTGCTTCCTTTCACACTCGTTAAAAGGTTTGAAAGGGTGTCTTTCGAGTGGTAGTTTATCTCTTTTTCGGCCTCGTGAGACTAATTGTACGAAAAAGGAACTGAGAGAGTTCTCTTTTAAGTGTTTTTCTAGACTCTATAATCATGAAAAAACTTCGAGTTTTCTGTCTTTGGACTCGCTAAAACAAACATCGACAGGCCCATACGGGACCGAACCCTTACTTCTTCCAGTTCGTTAAACAAAGGAAGAGGAACTTACCGAAGGTGAGTTATATCGAGCATGTGTTACCCTCCTCGAGCTCGATAAATTAAAAAGAGGTACTCGTCTATCTGGATGGGGGAAAATTTGAAAGAAGCAAGCCAAGTAGTTTCTTGAGAACATTACCAAGTAATTCTTAGAGTCGCCCTTGAACACGACACTTTGTCTTTTGCACTCATTATAATACACTGAACCTCTGCACTGAGCCAATCCTTTGAGTTTCTTTCACTCCTCTAGGTCACCTAACGTAAGTCACAGCATCCAATGCATCATCAAGTTTTGGTCCATGTCATGTTTCTGCTGTCGTGCCTCAGTGTTCAAGGGAAGTATCCCTCTCGTGGGTCAGCCATCACAAATATCTTGTCTCAATACCCGTGTCAGTCCATGTTCATTTGATATACCAATTACATCTCTATGTCTGTTTCGTGTCGTTGATGGGGGATACATCAAGGCCCTCCTTCGATGAGCCTATTCCTGTCGACTTCAACACATTATCCAGGGATTAGACTTAGAAACTAGTTAGTACTTTGGGACCTGCATGCCTCAATGGCAGGCCTCCTCACGTCCGACAGTGGGTTTACATCATTGACCTCTGATCGGATGATTCCACGGATGTTTGAATCTCTAGCTCATCCATTCACATTCATTGGAATGTACTAGAGTACCTTGGGAATCATTGACATTAATGGTAATCTCCCTCGTGCTTGTTAACAATTTAGATCATTGATCGGTAATCAAGTGGTTTCTGCCATGTTCGACATCAGGACATCCATTTGCATAGTTAGATTCATACTACATCGGGATCGGTAAGAAGACCCTGGGTTGGGCCATCACTCTGATATGTACTTTTCCCAGGTTGCGAAGGAGTTTCTCTTGAACAGTGGCACATATACTGTCACATAGATCCACCTTGTATTGGTCGTGGCTATGTCTTGTCATCTCGTAGATCCACTGTGTATTATTCATGGCTATGATCAGTTCAGGTCATCAGAGTATAGATCCACACTGTATCCTCGGTGGCTATACCTTTTATCAATACAATTATGGATCTGCAGTGTATTTTATGGTGGCCATATCTTGCAAGTCTTGATCGCCCAAGCATAGGTATGCCTGCCTTGGGTTTGAAACATGTCATGATATTTGTTGGATGTTTGTGTGAAGCTTCTGTCAGGTTCTCTGCGTCTATACCCTTGCTTGAAAATCTACAAAGTATTTCAGTTATCATTTCTCATCTTCTAACTTCATACTTTGGGGGGAAATCTTTTACACATCAACATTACTCACTTCGATAAGTGTCGCAAGTGTCGCATGTTTCTCACAAGTGTCACAAGTGTCAAGAAAAGAATACTGCCATGATGCCTATGTCATACTTATAACGACATTAATAAGACACTTAAAATACCTCAAACACTTGATTTGAAGGAAGAGGAATGGTTAACTGAAGTTAGGTACCTCTTGCCATATGAAAGAACCATTGAATCTAGGGTTTTAGAAGAGAGATCTCCCCTATATCACTCTTAGGAGTGCCAGCGCCCCCTTATAAAGTGCTAGGGAGCGTTATAACACCAAACAACCCTTCTGGAGGAGCGCTATTGATTTTAAGAGTGTTGATGCCCCCCTAAAGCCTACTAGGGAGCGCTATAGCGCTCTGATGGCCCTTTTGAGGGAGCGCTGCCTATTCTGGGCAGTAGTTGGTCTGTTGAGGAGAATAAGGGGAAGATCTTTTCAATCTTGGAAGGCGGTTGAATTCGAATCCCTGGTCCAGCCATGATCTTAGGGAAGATCCCTGACTCAAGGAGGAGAATCCTCAACTTACCCTAAAGATACCTCAAGAGGTTAGGCCTCTCTAAACCTATATAAGCAGGCTCTATCATGATGGAGAGGAGGAAGAATTGGAAGCATGAAACCTATGATCTCATAGGAAACACATAATGAACTGGAGGAAAGTAATCAGTGAAGTTGTTGTCATCTGGATCGTGGATATTTTGAGCAAGGGTTAGACAAAGGGGATTTGACGAAGTTGTTGCATTCACATCTACGGTTGTAAGTTACTTTCATCATTGTTCTCATCAATATGACACGCTTGGCCTGTTTCTTTCTAGTTTTTGTTTAATCTCACATGAACTTGTCTCTAATAGATAGGTCTATTTCAAGCTAATATCAATAGAGTAGGAAGTGGTTGTACTATTGTTTGTCTATAGGGCTCATCGAGGAGCGAAATATTGGAGCTCAACTCGGAGCATGCAGGGACAAACGCCGGTAAAAGGTACTTCTTTTCTCCTTCCTCCTCATACATTAGTTTGTATAGATCTAAAAGGAAGTCAGTGTCCATGATAAGCGTCTTTTGTCTTAAGAGTTAAGAGTCTAGCTCTCAAGAGGAGATCTACCTGTCCGCAGGGAGATTTTCCTTCAACATTGAGAACCTACCTTCTCCCATGATATATATTTGTATTACAGATAGAATACCTCTCCACTCTTATTTAAACCAAAGGATTGGGATTCCATGGATCCAGTCAAGGTTTTTATTTTTTTCCACCAGAAATTTATTGCAGACTTCAGCTGGAAATTTACCTGTTTTAAACCTTCTCTTACCAGTAATCGAGAGAGCACATGCCCCAACGATGAAGTGCTCTGCAATGTGAATGGTGGTGTCCCTGTGTTGAGTCTGGAACCCATCGAATTTTTGTGTGAAGATTAAGGAAACTCTTGTGTGATGTCCATTGAAGGAACATATGAATTCAAACCATTCTCCTCTGATAAATATATCTCTAATTTTTGGTATAGCTTCAAACAGTTCAATCCATGTTGGATCCGTTCTGTTCAATTTCTAGTGTTCTCTAGGTGAAATCATTGTTCTCTAGCTTCTTGTGCTAATAATAGTGGTCGCAGGTATGCATTATTTCAGGTTCATAAAAGGCTTGAAATCATCACTGCACCAAACCCTACAATGATAATTTATCAAGGCCCAAACATGCACGATCTTAACGTAAACTTGCAATGATAACTACACGTGGAAATAAATGCACATGATATTGAGTGTACATGAAGATGTGATCACATGATGGGTGCCAACACACTATTATTTGAACTTTTAAATATTTTTCAACATGTTAAAACTCATAAAATAATGTTTTTCTAATCTTTGCAAGAATGGGGGCATTCTTGCAATTGGTACCTTTTTGAATCAATAGGCCTAAGTTATGATTTTTACAATCCAAAAATGACATAACCATGGTGATGTGACTCATTTAATTCAACTCATGACTTGACTTGACCTTATAAAGAGAAAGGAACTAGTAAAAATAAAAAAAAATAATGACAACAAAAAATTGAAATGACTCAACACACCATGAAGAAAAACTAAGTAAAATCTAGGTTGACAGATGGATGAGATGATTGGAGGAATAGAAGGAATAGGCGCAGACCTAGGATTTAACATCAGCTCCAACTGGGGGTAACACCTCCCTGTGAGGTGCTAAGAACAATAGGCTATGTTCCTTAGTTATTTTATTTCTACTACCCTACCACCAGTCACTTTACTCCCTTTACCATCCATGTTACCTGTCTTATTTCAACTGAAAATCAAATCTGCAACTATAGCCCAGTTCCTTTATTGGGTTATGGAGTCTTTTATTCAAACTAAACTACTGAATCAAACTGGAAATAAAAAAAAACTATGTACAGAATGAACCACCTCTGGTTCATCAGGAAAAGTAATGCTTCAGGAAGCACCTATTGACTAGGCTTCCAAAGATCTCAGTGTCTTCCAAATTTTGCAATACAAAGGTTTTGTTATCCATAACCTTGACCACTTTGAAAGGACCAAACCAAAGGTTAAAAAACTTACCATGCTTGGGTTTGTCCTCCCTCCTGGCATCCCACCTCAGCACTAGGTCACCCTCTTAAAAAGTATCTTTTTTTGTTTTCATGTAAAAGGATATCTTGACCTTGCTTCGGTAAGCCTCAGTCTTGTCATTTAATGCTTCCCTCCTTTGTTGAACTTCAATAATCTGAAAAATCCACCTCTGGATTTCATTAGGCTCCTCCACTTCCTCCTACAAAAATTTCAACACTGGTATACCAAGATGGGTTGGAAAAACAACATCCACCCCATAGACTAGCTGAAATGGAGAGGTACCCAGTGACTTCTTGGTGCTGATCGTATAATCCCACAATGCATAATTCAATTTGGAATCCCACGATTTTTTATTTTTAGCTAGCAGTTTCTTGATGATCCTAATGAGGGTTTTATTTGATGACTTTGCTAACCCATTCCCCCGTGGGTAATATGGTGTAGAGTGTGTCAAGATAATGTTGTAATTCCCACATAAATCAATCATATCCTTGGACTTGAATTCCTGAGCGTTGTATGTTACTAGTTTCCTGGGGCATCCGAACCTAGAAAAGATGTTTGTTTCCAAAAAGTTCATGATCATCTTGTCAGTAGCATTCCTAGTAGGAACAACCTCAATCCACTTTGTAAAGTAATCAGTGGCAGTTAGAATTCACCTGTGTTGTCCACTGGAGGGTGGGTTTATCTCACCTAGGAAATATAGGCCCCATTTTTTAAATGGGCCGCTAACAATAATGGGTTTTAGGGGTAGTGATATCAATTTCTTCTTTCCAGCAAATTTCTAACATTATTCACAAGTTCTGACCATGGAAAACACATCAACAAGTATGGTGGGCCAGTAATATCCAACCCTTAGAACTTTGAGGGCTATATATTTCCAATGTTGGTTCCCTCCACATACTCCTCTATCCATATCTGTTACAAATTGTTTTGACTCATCTTCATTCAGACACTTCAACAAAATACCAATAGGATCTTTTGAATACAAATTCTAGTCTAAAATGCAAAATTTTACAATATTCAATTTAAGAGACCTAGTCTTGGATTTTTCCAATTCTGGTGGACATTATAGGTGTTGTAAAAAATAAATGATATATTTATACCAGGGTGAAATAAAATACTTATAAAGTACTAACATTCCCTTCTTCTCATCTTGTATCAGTGGAGCATCTAACTGGCTAAAGGTGTGGTGTAATTCCAACGCTATGCAGTTCGAATCAGATAACAGTTTTCCAAGGCCTTGTCCCTTGATCAACTTAGTGAGATTTATGTGCAGGTCTTATTCCAAAATTTTGAAAATCCACTTTCCCCTCTTTCCCTCTCTTCCTAACTGGACAAGGATATCATTTACACTGTTGCTAGGAACATAAGTTGTAATGTTGGACTGCAGAACATAAACCCTGAATGACTTCAAAGATTTCACTAAGGAATAAGCTTGCTTCTCCAATACGTCATATTTCAATTCAACATATCTGAGTGATTTTCTGAAGAAGGATATGGATTTTTCATGCCCATCTTCATTCTTTTGCAACAGTACAACAACAATAGTCTCCTCAGAGGCAAAAGATAAAATTAGGAATTTTTTGGAGTAATCTAGACTAACCAAAACATGGGCTTCAATCAGATCCTTCTTTATCCTTTGGAAGGATGATCTGGCTTCATGTTTCCATTTAATGTGAGCATACTTTTTTATCTTATTATTAATAGACATGATGATCTCAAAAAAATTTGGTACAAAATGCCTCAAGAAATTTGTTTTTCCTATAAAAGATTGTATGGCATTCTTATTTCCGAGGATGTCAATTTTATGAATGGAATCTACCCTTTCCGGGTCTATATTTACCCCACTTGTAGATATAATTTGGCCTAGGATATTTCCTTCTAACACATCAAAATGGGATTTTTTTGGATTCAAATATATTCCATACCTTCTTCATTTTTGAAAGATTTTCTCCAGGTGTTGCAGATGTTCATCATCAGATTTTGAAAAGATGGTGATTTCATCAAGGTATATAATGATGAACTTGTCCTTTTCACCCAAAAATGCAATGTCTATGGCCCTTTTAAAGGTGGCCCTTGCATTCATCATGCCAAAGGGCATTGTTTCATACATGAATGTGCCCCATGGGGTAGTGAAGGAAGTTTTTTCTTTGTCTTCTCCAAGCATTACTATTTGGTTGTATCAAGAATAACCATCCAGCATGGAAATTCTGTGGGAACCTACTACTCTTTGAAAAATATGGTCCATGTTGGGAAATGGATAGTTTTCTTTCAATGAACACATGTTTAGGTTTCTGAAGTCCACACATAAACTTATTTCCCTACTCATTTTCCTGACAGGTACCAAGTTGGCCACCCAATCTGAATATCTCAAGGGCACAATGATTTTGGCATCAACAATACTTTTCAATTCTTTTTCAATAATAGACATTAGCATAGGATTAAATTTTCTGATTTTTTGCCTAAATGGATTTGATCCCACCTTCAGAGGAATCTTATGTTGAATGATGCTAGTACAAAAGGTCTTCAAGTCCTCATAAGACCATGAAAAAATATCAACAATTTTTTTCATAAGGCTGACATGCCTGTCTCTTTGCTCATCTAGAAATGCTCTAGATATCTTGACCAATTTGGGAGTTGTAGTTGTCCCAATGTTGTAGTCTACAACCTCTTGTTCGTGACTTTTAATGAAAACTTTCCTGTAGACATCATTGTTGTCAAAATTCCTCTCTAGTGGGACTAAGCCCCTTAGAATATGATTTGTTTGAGCTCCACAATGTTGTGACCAACCACCTTGTTCAGAAAAGGATGTGCCTGCTGATTTTCTAATTCCTCATCCTCGTTCTCTTGGTCAATGGAAATATTTGAAAATTCCTCAATGGTTTGCAGAAATATTTTGAGCTCCAGATCATCACTTAAAACCTGCGAGTGCTTAACATTGTATAGTATAGATGTTCTATGCCTCAAATCCACCTCATACTTAACATCTGGACCAATGGGAGGCTTGAAGGTACTAGAAACCAGAGCTAAATAGTCTTCCCTTTGATTGGCATCTCTGGAGACAAAGGAAATATTGAAATCTAGAAAGAAATTGTCAACTATGTCCCATACCTCATTTATGTACTGTCTTAGCTTCAATTGCTTTGTTTGATAAATTTCCTTCACCTGATTGACAACTAGTTTAGAATCACCAAAGTCTAACAATTTTTCAATGGCCGTGTCTTTAGTAGCTCTCAACCCCATCACCAAGGCTTCACACTCTGCTATGTTGTTGGTTGTTTCAAATTCTAATTTGTATGAAAGTGACACCACCTCCTTTGAAGGGGAAATGAGGACTATGACAACACCAAAACCCTCCTTTGAAGATGATCCATCAAAATACATCTTCCATACTTCATTTCCTTGGGCTATCTCTTGATGATTTATGCATTTTCTCACTGATATTTCTGGAGCATCATCATTAATATGAAAAATAGATGTCCCAATTTCATTCTCTACAACATAAATTGGATGATTGCTTGGATTCTGATGATCACTCACAATGTAAGCCAACCTAACTTATCTGTACAATGTTCTGTGTTCTCCTCCAAAAACAGGGATGGTCGCATGTGTAAGATCCATCTACATGGATCCTCCTACTTTCTTGTCCCAGGACCTGGAGAGAAGCATGTCGAAATTGGGGGGTATATCAACTAAAACAATATCCATAACCACAATTTTCATGGGCAATGAAGATAGAGAAACAACCAGCTCCTTAATTAATCCAAATCATTTAACCTGTTTGGAGTCAAAAGAGTAAAGGTCCTGGTATGTATTGGTAATTTATAACCCTAACTCTTCCATGACAAACTTAGGCATGACATTATGAGAGGCCCTTGATTCCATTAGGAAATTATGCAAGATTTTTTCATGTACATTCAAGGATATATAAAAATGTGGGGAAGCATCAGACCCATATTCAATGTGTGGACCAACAGTGATAGTAGGATTTTCATCTTGCAAGCTTATCACATTAGTTGAAATAACAACAACAGGAGGTTTCAAAATCTTCATGATATACTTCTTGAAAGGCTCATTTTTCAGTAACTCTGTCAAAGGTACAAGGATCTTGATTTTACTTAACTCATGCTCTATGTTAAAATAAGTTGGTTGTATGTCTTCTTATTTTACCTCTGGAACAACAGGTTTAGTTGGTTGTTGTTGATATACTTTATTTGTTGTATCTTTGTTTGGACCTTGATTGGGAGGGGAATCTGATTTCTTATTTTGAATGGGAACATTTGTTTTAGGACCCCCTACCATAGGTATTAAATCGTACTTCTTTTGAGGCTGGCTTTGAAAAATATCTTCTCCCTTTACATCATC
Organism: Picea sitchensis; assembly: GCA_010110895.2. Taxonomy (NCBI): domain Eukaryota; kingdom Viridiplantae; phylum Streptophyta; class Pinopsida; order Pinales; family Pinaceae; genus Picea; species Picea sitchensis. The sequence goes on from SNQJ01S0060968.1 coordinate 85,692, forward strand.
ATCAAACTGGTTTGACAATTGAGAGACTTCACAGTCTTGCTGGGTCAGATGACTAGGATAGAGGTTAGTTCCATTAAACAGTACTTCAAATTCATCTCCAATTTCATTACCATCATCCATCTCCTCAACTTCATTGTTCTGAAAAGGAGGAATAACCCTTTGATCTTCAAGATTCCTCCTTTCCCTCTACATGATTTGAGGGGAATTATTAGTCCTTATAAACCAATTAGTGTTCTTGTTTGCAACATATTGATATGGTCTATTTGGTTGCTTGGCTTCCCCTTTTAGTTTAGCTATTTATGAAGTCAGGGATTTCAAGGTTCAGGTCACCTCATCTATCTTTGGGTCATATTCTGTTGGGTTAGAAGAATATGAAAGATCTTCCCCTTCTTCGTTTTGTCTCTATATGATTTGTTCTTCAATTTTGTTGATGCTAGGATGTTAGACTCAACCTTAATGGTTGCCTCTTGCATAGAAAAAAAAAAGTGGTGGACTTCCTCTCCCTTAAGAAGAGAGAAAATTCAGCATAAAATTCATTTTCAAATGTGATCTTAGCTGAGGATTCAATTGGCTTGATATCATCAGGGATATTTTTATACATCTTATTGAACCTCTTAGTGAAGTTTGACACAGACTCACCATTATTCCCTCTTAAATCCACAAACTCAGTGATGTAGTACATGTAATCCCTCCTGTCTCCCCATTGTTTTAGAAAGGCCTCATCCAATGCCTCAATACCTGTGGTCTAACCCTATCTTATATCACATGTAATCCCTCCTGTCTCCCCACTGTTTTAGAAAGGCCTCATCCAATTCCTCAATACTTATGGTCTAACCCTAGCTTATATCACATGTAATCCCTCTTGTCTCCCCATTGTTTTAAGAAGGCCTCATCCAATGCCTCAATACATGTGATAGAATATGGGGTTAGACCACAAAACCACTTCCTTACCTCTGCATCTAGGCTTTGCACAAACAACCTCATCCATACATCTACATGTTCAATGTTAGAATTGTTTGCAAAGTTGTAAAATGCTACCATATGTTCTTCAACAGTCACATCTCCCTCACCATTGTATATGGGAAGATATTTCATGTACTCAACTTTTGGAACTACATTTAATTTTTGAAAAAACACTAAAGGTGCATACCTGAATGTAATGATGGATTCCATCCTGTTAACAACCATGTTTGGGACAACTGGGCTTTGAGGTTGAGGAGGAGATGTGGGTGTGGTTTCTTGAGAATATGATGAGGAAGAATTTGAGGCAAGAGATATTGAGGACTTATCATGAGGGGGTTTTCAAAAATAATAATGTCGGGCTAATTTTTGTTGAGGACATGAGAAACCTTTCCAGATGTAGGCCCAACTTTGGATGGCAAGGGATTTATTTGAGCAAGTTAGTTTCCTCTCTGGATCAAAAGTTGTTGTATCACCATTTAGGTCAAGGTTGACTTTTGAGACTTTAATATGCTCATGATTTGATTTCCTGAATCCTTTCTTGGGAGCCAATATTCCTTAATAGATTTTCATTCAGTGGAGTTGTTGGGTGAAATATGGCAGTCAATTTTGTGCATGATATTTTTTCAATATCAAAGATCAAATCTGGTCATTTTCGTTCTCCCAGTTCTCCCAGGAAAAGATGTTTCGTTACTCCATTCCCAAAAAATGACACCAAAAGATGTTGGTCCTAACACTAGTACATTTGGGTCAAATTTCAATGGCGTGTTTGACACAATTGCCACTTTATATTTTCGGGAGAACGATAAACAACAGACCCCCTCAAACATCGTTTTACATGACGTCACTTTTTTGATGCCATAGATATTGTATTTGTTGTGACATTTCATGTTGATATGTGTCATATCATATTTGACTGTCCAAACCCCATATAGTCATCGCTACAATGATGCCAGAGACATCAGAATTCCGACGTCCCATTTCATTGGTCTCCACTATGTGGATTCCATGGAAGCTACACTTGGAACACCACAACATCGACGCCAGTTAACGTTGATATTCCGATGTGTATGCAATATTGCTTGCGACGTGAATTCCATGGGATTTCCGACGTGTATGCAATCTTTCTTGCGACGTAAACGCCATGGGAGCGACACTATAGATGTCGGAATACCGACATATGGTAACGTCGGTTGAGAAACAATAAGCTATATATCAACGACATAGATACCATGGGAGCGACGTTATGGACGTTGAAATACCAACGACCTGTAGGTGTTTTAAAAAATAAAATAAATGACAATTTATTTTTCCTACGTCCATAATCTCTTTAAATTTTTCCTATTTATCCTAAAGAATCAAAATTATTCATCCTTGATAATTAATACTATGCTATCCATGATATTTACCTTAGTTGGTTCTTTTATTATAGACAATCATGATATATATTTGGTGGCCAACAATAATACCTTACAATACTCTAGGTTTCTCAGGCTATGGTTCATAATTCTCATGTTTGGTTGATGACCTTCATTAATTTAAAGTGTTTCCTCATGAATACCTAAATGAGCACATCAAAACCTTCATATACTATTGTCTCTTGAAGGAAACCTTTGATAGTTCTCTTATGGTATGTGTCTTTCATCACACACTTCATGGGAAGGCCATTGAATTGTTCAATTTTCTTCATGATCATTCCATCTTTGGATGGAAGCATTCTTTTGACCTCTTTAAAGAAACATTCGGGGACCTAAGGCCTAAATTTATTCCTTCATAAATCCTCCCATGGTGTGATTTTTTCAGTGAACACCTTGATCTTCATACCTATGATAAATTTGTAGATGCAAAAAAACATTCTATGATAAATAGATGAAAGAAACAATGGGAATAGGTTATTGAGAACTTTTTTTCAATGCATGATCATTCACAAAAACAAAGTCCTTTCTTCATGAAATCAAGAATAAAATCTCGATCTAGTTCATATTGTGAGCAATAGATTTCACATGAATTTGGTATTGATGATTCTCTTTTTCATGATTCACATTTCAAATAGGACTTGTGTGATATTTCCATTTTGATGAGACCATTTTCCAATATGGTATTGATCAAATTAATAAGGTTTATATCCCTCATACCACCACTATGAATCCTCATACCAATATCATCACCCCTGGTGTTAGTAGTCTTCCTCTCTATAGTCTACAGAGTGATGTTTCACTTAGTAATGAAATTTGTGAAGAAAAAAATCCAAACATTCAATGATGGAAATAACTCACGAAATTATCTTCCTGATAGTATTTAAAATAAAAAATTCTTCCACCATATAAAGATAAATCTAGATCTTGATGTAAACATTGGCAACTTTCAGTTTGATGATATGACAGATAATTTTTTCGAGCATGATTGAATTGGAAGCCTAATTTTGTCTAATGAATATGAGCCTGAAAATCAGAAACCTAATCATGATCTCCTTGCTAACAAATATAACCATAAGGTAGCATAGTTCTATAATCAACCTTGTCCTAAATATGATAAATACTCTTAGGTAATTACTCTTGGTAGTCCAAAAAACGTTTTGGACTCTTATGCCATTGGTCATCATGATTTTATTTATGATGATCCCTTAGGAACCTACCATTTGGATGACATTTGCTTCCCAGAAGAAAGTGAGAAGGTGACTAAAGTTCCAAATGATGTATCTAATCAAATTTGGGTTTCCCCCAAAGATAGTTTGCTAAAGATTGGTTCACACTTCTCATTAGATAATTCAATACATCTTGATACCTTTTTATACAAGGAGGATGTTAATTAAAGTGTTTTTTAGCTTAAGATTGTTTCAGTGGAAGCTCTAATTTTTGCAACCCCATCATAACCCAAAAACTCACTTCCTTTGACCTAAGTCCTCCTCTAGTTTATGATGGTGATCTTGTGTCTTACACTAAAGAGAGGAGATGCTCTAACCATGTTATTCTAATTGAGATAGATAGCCATACTACTTATCTTCCATCTTGTACCAATAAGAATAATGAGGTTTCATTTAAGGATAACAACGATGTTTATGGTGTATTCCATTTCTTTTAAAAAGTGGGGATGAAATGTGATTTCCAATCTCATCCTTCATCACAGAATTTGGGATTCTTGGCTCAACCATTTTGATATTTTTAGGACAACAAGAATCTTCCTCTTAAAATGGTTTACTAAAATGTTTTCTACCCTAGATAATTGTTTGTGCCTAACTACCAGTACAGGTTTTCTAGTACCTTTTCTTCATGTTGAAATTCATCTCATAGTTAGGATCAGAATTCATTTTGCATGTACAAGAAACAAACCTTTCAAAATTGTAAATGGCACCCACCATGAAAGTGCAGACATTTTCTTGTCTTGTACATAATAAAACAAAACAAAAAAAAAATCATAAAACATAAAATCCAAAGTTTTTCTTACCATTCTACTCTTTTGATTGCATTTTTATATCCAATAGGTCTTTTAGTAAGGTGTTTGACCTTCTTTTTTTGTTTTTAATTAAGCTTCAAGTTTAGCTATTAGTTTTCTTGGTTATGCATATGGAATTACTGCTTAGTATTCTCCCATTTTCCTTAACCAATTTAAGTGCATTGCACTCATTTCATAGCTACCCAAAAGATATTTGTACAACTAACAAGACCTCAAACAATGTTGCATATTTTACTTCCTTACACAAGTCTACTAGTTTATCTCTAACATGGGTTGTTAGTCTTTGACATGACAAGTTTGCATCATGAAATTGAGGTAGAATAATTGAGGGGTTCCTAATGTTTAGTCTGGGAAAATTGAATTTTTGACAATCCTATTTAGGTTTCCTAGTTCTTCTTCATATTCCATTTTCTTCATTCGTTACATAACATTAACTTATCTCCACCCATGTCTTGCCTTTTCTAGGAATATATATGATTTCGTGTACCTACTGTTGAGTACATTTTTATGCTTCCTTTTTACTCTATAAACTATACTTTTGCCTCCAAAACCATCCATTTTGCCTCCATTTCATTCCATATTTTCCATAAAACAGCTTATGCAAGGTACATTTATCATTCTTTATCTTAAGAATTGAGTTTTCGAATTTTTGGCATTAAAATTGAAAATTTATCAGAAATTACAGGATTTGATTAAATCTCGTAATTGCTCCTAGGTTCGTGTACTTGCAGGACAGCTGGGCGAAATATGAGACTTGGGTCATGATCCTTGATGTACAAGGATGGATGATTATCTATCATCTTCGAGATCTGAGCCTTCCAGGTGTCTAGTCAACGTTGGTCAAACAGGGCCACTTCAGTAGAAAATACCCTGTTTTAGCCTAAAGTCATGGACAATTTTAGATTTTCTTGGGATTTGTTCATATTTTATGGATCTGAAGGGGGTATTCGACCTTCCTAGCATATTTTATGGATCTGATCATGATCTTTAGGAGATTTATTAGAATTATTAGTTTCAAAACTCTTGTATAAATACTCTAAGGCATAGACTAGTATGACAACCTTGGATGTGAATGAAGAAACTTTGGAATTTGCAATCTTGAGATCAGTTTTGCGTTTTGTTCTTGATAATGTTTATGATATGATGATGTGAATGCTGCTGGAAGCTCCTTCTTAGCTGAGACAACTCAAGTGTACAAGTGAAGCATTGGAGGGCCCCCTTTGCCAAACTAGTACACTCTTCCTTTATGTTCTTTTCAAGTAATATTTGATATATGTTTAAGATCATATCTTGTTGTAGATGAGTGTTATTCATATCTTTGTTGTAGTTAGATGAATTCCATAGTTAAATAATATGCTTAATGTTTCAAAGCCTTACTCATGTTGTGAATGATTTCTTGAATACGAATTCAATGTGTGGTTTGCTTTCAGCATTAGGATAATTATGAATGCTTTTTGAGTTATTTACGCTTTCAGTACTTTTGTTTTAACAAGAATTGGTGATAATTGCTAATGAATGAAAGAAGACAATGAATGCATCTCTTGAATAAGAGTTTTGTCTTTCTAGCATTGACAAGCCTTAGAACTAGTTCGAATATCTTTTTGAATTCTTAATACCCTTCAGGAAAACATTTGTTGATTACTGTCATGAGATCTATGAATAGGAATTTTGAACAAAATCTTATCATCTCTTCCATATTCAACTCTTAGAATAGGTTTTGGTTTATTCCCATTAAAGAATAAAAGTTATCTCTAAATCCATACATTTTGGATGTACCTCTAAGTTTTACAAACACCGGATTGACAATCATTTGCATTCTAATTTACANCTTGATAATGTTTATGATATGATGATGTGAATGCTGCTGGAAGCTCCTTCTTAGCTGAGACAACTCAAGTGTACAAGTGAAGCATTGGAGGGCCCCCTTTGCCAAACTAGTACACTCTTCCTTTATGTTCTTTTCAAGTAATATTTGATATATGTTTAAGATCATATCTTGTTGTAGATGAGTGTTATTCATATCTTTGTTGTAGTTAGATGAATTCCATAGTTAAATAATATGCTTAATGTTTCAAAGCCTTACTCATGTTGTGAATGATTTCTTGAATACGAATTCAATGTGTGGTTTGCTTTCAGCATTAGGATAATTATGAATGCTTTTTGAGTTATTTACGCTTTCAGTACTTTTGTTTTAACAAGAATTGGTGATAATTGCTAATGAATGAAAGAAGACAATGAATGCATCTCTTGAATAAGAGTTTTGTCTTTCTAGCATTGACAAGCCTTAGAACTAGTTCGAATATCTTTTTGAATTCTTAATACCCTTCAGGAAAACATTTGTTGATTACTGTCATGAGATCTATGAATAGGAATTTTGAACAAAATCTTATCATCTCTTCCATATTCAACTCTTAGAATAGGTTTTGGTTTATTCCCATTAAAGAATAAAAGTTATCTCTAAATCCATACATTTTGGATGTACCTCTAAGTTTTACAAACACCGGATTGACAATCATTTGCATTCTAATTTACATCAGTAGATTGGAGCCTAAAACCTACCTCACTATCAAAATTTAATATGTATAAGCTGTGATTCTCTAATTTTCCCAAAACCATCCTAAGTTCATGTTGTGAAACTAGAGATTCGAAGGCTCACACATCGCTAGAAGCAACATTCATGTTTGTGATCTGTAAACATGGGACTTACAGTCCACATGCTTCACCAACATGGATGCTTTGCAGAATTAATTTTTTTTTTATGTGTTCTCAAACTTATGTAGATATCTTTATCCTCATGGATTAAGATAATTTTTTTCTTGGTTTATCATGCACACAACGACTAGGTAACAAAGAAATACTAATCAAGAATCAAAGTTAGTTTCTCAGTTGTTAATCATCGAGGTCAATAAACTCTCTACAATGAAGAAACCAATCTGGTTCTTGGTTTACAATTGGTTCTAAAATCTTCTATTGGTATGTCTAGGTTTGGATGAGTGCCCAATAAAGAGCCAACCCACTGTGTCGTTGTAAATCAACAACAATTTTTTTTTTTGCAAAAATTGTCAATCACTGTAATCCAACTACCACTAAACATTCACATTCCCATGATAATAATTGACAACATTTCCAACACTTAGCCTATATATTTACATATAAATGCAGACCAAAAATTAAATTTGTGTAACACTTTCCAATATTAAAAAGAATAGAACGTTTTCCTCGATGTGAGCACTACCTAGCAAGATACAATTTCACATATACTCAAATACAAAAAAACAATTTAAATGTCCAAATCGACCTATGACAAAGTGTTTATGCTAAAGAGTAAAATGATCTAACACTTCCTACTATTTCTCCTTGTATATCCTCCCATCAACAATGGTTCACTTGAACATTTTTTTAACTTAGACATCATGTATGGTTGTCCAATTTAATGGTGTTTGCAGCTAACTGAGGTGTGGAATCAAGGAGAATAGTATGAGTTGATGATGCTCTAAACCTTAGTTCGACATTGGCATACCCATTCACTTAAGTCTCAGTAATTTGTTTGAATCTGTATTATGCATAAACCATTTTCATTCCTCCCTCTTTCACATAGATAATACAAACAAATAAAAGGAAGATCGATTAAAGAAGGGAGTGCATTTTATTTACTACATAACAAGCTCAATGTGTCAATGGAAAAGAGAATTGCTACCTTTGAATTACATCAATGTTATTTTTTGGTTGTTGTAACTCACACAAAATGTTGTAGAAAGAGTGACTATGACCAAATTGGAATGGTTGGAGTAGGGTGTATGGCCCAACTACTAATTGTATCTTCCAAGATGCTCTTAAAATGGATGATTGGGAACATAGGTAGCTCATTCAATTTCCAAAAATAAGTCTCTATCCATTTACACATATGACTGTATTAATTTCCCAATGGTCTGGTAAGAGGAAAATAATTGTTAATTACAAGGAACTAAGAATGGAAATTTGGCTGGGGATTTGCAACAACTATACCATTATGGCCATTTATCTCATGAACCCAATTAAATGGATGGACTGGGTCCTTTGACTATTGTAACTATCAACAAAATTAACAAGAGGTGATTTTCAACAACAATTAACCGAAATGAATGAGAAATTCTCACACCAATTGACCATAATAATTGTGGGTTAACCAAAATGGTGAATTGCAAGTGTTGTAGTAAGTAGTGTATGAAAAGGGATCACACAAGAGATAAAGATGCATATATATACATAGAATTAAAGTAATCACATAGCTCTAAAATCACAATAAACATAGATATTTTACCCTAGAAATCCAAATAGGAAAACCAACTTTGAATGCTTACTCAACCTTGATTTCAACAATCTCATGTTAAAATGCAACTCATGGCTCTATGACCATTCAAAAATTTACAAAGCCTTCCCTTGTGCATCCTCACCTCTCATAGGGTGTATGTCCCCATGATCTGATTCCTTTTTATCTCTTTGAGTTCATACAAATACTTATCATCCCCGTGTGACTTTGCGTAAAGGAGGAAAATTGTATCGTTGAAGCAATTTATGGGTTTTCATGATCAACATGCAAGGATCACCCGACATTCTTTTGTTTTCAAAAATTGGTTTACAAAAGGAGAAATCCAGGTTTAAGTGCAATCCCAAAATGATTTCACTCATGACACCTTATATAATGGAAGAAGGGTGTCATGAAACATAAAACCCAATTATTTATTATTGTTGGAAATTGGGGGAAGCAAGTAAGAAAACACGAACAACAAGTTGTTTTCACTTAACTAGGCCCGATAAGTAAGCCTAAAGTGATCCAGAAAGCAATTTGAGCAAACTTGTAGAAGTTTGTCAAATGAAAGTATTTTATTTTATGGCTCAAAATAGATCACTAATACGTTGTTGTATCCATGAGATGCGTCAAAGATAAAAATGAACTATGGGAACGGATATGGCAAGACAAATATGAAACAAACATAGCAGAAGTTGATATGTATATTAGGATGGATGGTAAGAGTACATGCTCCATGATTTGGAACAATTCCTAGAAAAAATGAGGCATAGTACAACAACACTATTTATGGAAAATTTTCTCAATTCATTTGGCCTTATTCTAGGAGGACCCCTAGCAATAGACGCATGAACTAACACTTCATCAATACCTACATGAAGCCAAGGTTTCTTTCACTCAATATAAATGGACTCACATCTACCATTACTGGATGCAAGGCGAGAACATGACAAGTACTAAACATATGATATATCTCAATAAATTATCACATAGAAAACCCTGCATTAATAAATAATCACATAACAATTCATAAACATCAAACATAACTAGAATTGATGGCTATATAAACTATGCTGAAAGGAGCAATCACACCTAATCTGATGAACTGGTCAATAGTACAGTTGGAATGGTTTCCCCCACATGTTTCTCTTCATCTATATGACCCTCTGTTAGTCTTGATCTTCCCTCAATTGACGAAGAAAGATCTTAAAGTACATGCCAAAATCATTCAACCTCCATAAATATCTAAAAAATCAATACCAGTCATATTTGTAGTTAATTATATACTCTAAGATGCATTTTGACGAGAGTGGCATAACATGCTTGAATGAGATCCTCTTGGTTTTGATAATGATTTATTGGACCCATGTGTCTAATATTTGATCAAACTGCCTCCCTTGATTTGAAGTAGCAACAACGAAGTCAACATTGACTTTGTTGTTGCTCCGTTGGATCGAGGGAGGTTTCCCCCAAGATTAAACGACTCTAATAAATTATTATCTACTGAAAAGGGCCAACCACGTGAAGGTGTAAGCTCTTATGGCCCCTACCACCCCCTCCCCCTTCACATCACTCTCAATTCCCCAATACCCAAAATATAAATCTATTCAAATGTTTACAACAAAAACAAACATATATACATACTAATATTCACAACTATTTACAATGAAATAAAATGTTTCCTTGATCCATTTGGAGTGAGCTCAATTCTCCTAAGAGAAAAGTAAAAACTATTCCATAACATCATACACTACACTAAAGCACTTTACATCTAAAAACTAGAGAATGAAAATTGATGTGAAAAGAGGTTGTATTCTATTCCATCATATGACTTGGTTGGAGTATTAAAATGCACCTGTAAACATCATAGAACTCATCCCACTTTGATATATAAGTGAAAACATGTTATTTATCCAATATTTAATCATAAACTCACTCAAAATACTAAAATTAATGCTTTGGAAAATAATGGGTCTAAACTCATATGTAAGCATGAAAATGGTCTTAATGTAAGGCTGCGAGAAAGCGGAATATGGTGAAAAGTGAAGTAAAAGGTTGGTAAAAGAATGACATTTTGGCGACCCAACAAGTAAAAAAAAATATTTCATAGAAAAAATATTTTATATTAAATAGTTATTAAAATATTCATGTACATCATCATTTAGTACTTTTAGTCAACCTCTTCTTCTTAGCTCTATAGCTCCTAGGCATTTCATCAATATCTACGTCTTCGTTTTCTGGGTGCTCTTCAAAATCTGATTGTGATTACGTCCTCTCACATAGAGCATGCCTAGTCATGGGGTACTCATGGCGTAATGGAGGCAGCTGTGATGAGGCATCAACTACAAAAGAAAGAAATATAAAATTTAGATGGCCATTTTTTAAATATCATTGAACTAGTTCAGTAATATTAAAAAAAACACCTGCAATGTCATTATTTACCTAGTGCACTGGTCGGCACCATTGGAATGGTTTCCCCCACTTGCTCCTCTTCAACTGTATGAACCTCAAGTACAACATTCTCTGCCATTGAGACCACAAACTTTATAAGGAAAATCATAAATGCATAAGTAAAAAAAAATAGAAGTACAAAACGTATAACTATGAAATTATTAAGTATATGATTAAAATACAACCATATTACCGTCAAGTGCCAGATCGGTCGTAGAACCATCATGGGGATGCACCCCCATGGAATATTGAGATTGCATGGGAGAACCATCTTCTGGTTGCAAACTTCTATCGACGAATTGGTCTCCAATACTAGTACGTTTGTTGATAGTGTTGTTCCCCTGATTAAAACAAAGTTGAAAAACATTAAATTTATCAATGATATCAAACATGACTGTATTATATTAATAATAAAGGTTAATGTAGATTGAATTTTATTTACCTTATCCTGCAAACTGGTTCTTGGTAACTGCCCCAAGCTTTTTAAGTGTTCAACTACAAATTTATAGCCGTACTTGTAACCAAGTTGGAGGTCTTCCTCCGTGTTTTCAATACCAAACTCGTCACCCTGCATTGCATAAGAGTATGTATTTTTAATATTATTCACTGTAATTACCTAAAAATTTTAAGGCGATACAAATAAGATATTTAGGTACTTACAATTCGTGATTGCAACTTCAAGTAGCCACCTTGGCCTAGCCTGTGATGGCCACATCTGGCAAGCCTTTCTTTTGTTTACTTTGATGTGTCAGTTAACCTATCATCAAAAGTTTCAAGTATGTTAATATATACCACAATTTTATTTACATCTAAAAAAAATTGAAGGTAGTGAATTGAAATTGTAATTTACCTTCTGGGACCAGAGGATGTTTTTCCTTCATTTTTCAATTTCTTCTCTTTTGCATCCTCAATGAGGGCCTTCCACTCCTATGGAATCATCAGAGGACACTCTTACCTATCGGTTTGTTTCAAGTGCATCCCATATGTTTCTCGCCTATATTTTAAATATTGGCCAACTACGACAGTGGCCAAGGTCTTATTAAATGTGTCTACACCAAAAAGGCTTTCAAGATAATCCATCAATTCTTTTTTGAGGTTGGAATTATGAGAATTCCACCTCTCTCGTATGGTGGGCCCAAACATCAGCAATGCCTTATTCTCCAAGGACCTATAAAAATCGTTATTCCCTACATGCAAAAATATTATATGATTATTAATTTAAAAATAATAATTTAGATGATTTATATTTGTCTACATAGAGAACATGAAACAATTAAAATTTTAAAAATTACCTGGGACTTTAACTTACTTTAATGGAAGCCCTTCCTCGTTGACCATAAATGTTCCCTTAAGGGTCCCAATGCTGGTCACATGTCTCACTTTAGGAAAAGAAACCATATAGTTGGTCAAATCATCAGCCTCAACTCTGTCACCACCTCTAGAGCCTTCCTGTGTGGTCGTTTCCTCGGTGTGCATGTTGTGGCTCCCACCTAATGGTGTGGAAGGTTGAGATATGAATAGATACATCCTGGAAGCTTTATGAGAACCTTCATCGAGACCCTTTAGCGTCTGTGCAGTTCCACTACTATCGACACCATGCATGTTGGGGTCAACAGGATCCAAAAATCTATATATAAGAAAGAAAACAATTTTTCGTTTAGATAATGTAAAAGTTAAAAATCAAGCTTTCATAATTGATCTTATGACATAAAAATAAAACCACTTTAAATTATGGTTATTATCTTATATGTATTAAGTATTTTCATAACTTCTTTGATCCTTTCTTCAACCTTAGGAGTTTGATCTAGAATATCTAACAAATGATCTAGTTCCGTGTTTGCTTTATTGATCTTTCTTCTAATTAAACCCATAGGGTCAGGGGATTCATACAAATCCCTTTCACTGAGTGAATCATCATCAACATCATGGCCCGTCGGCTACATATTCAAAAAAATAAATGATAATTCAGTTATGTAAACAAATAAAATAACCGATCGCCACAAAAATAAAATGCACATTAAATGCAATTCAAAAATTATTGTTCATTTACCTGTTCTGAGGTCGCTTTTGATTTACCACGATCAACCTATCACATTACAGTAAAATTAGAACCGTGATCATTATCATGAGAAATAAATTCATATGTATGAGAAATCCTCCCTCTTTATTGACATCCAAGGAGGAATGTTATTGTTGATAACAAAAATAGGCCACACTGAGTAAACAGACCAAATCTCTCCAAATCTATTAACATCGTAAAGAAATAATGAAAATCATAAAATGTAAGAGTCATTGTTTACAGGTTGGGTAAATTAGTATACGTATTTCCCCCATAATAGAAGCATCTGTATCTATTTGATTCAAATTATAATCAATCAATAACTCTTCCGCTGCAACTATTGATTTTATTGCACATATGAATACCCGGTTTCCTTCACGCCCCTCAAATAAGCAATTGAGTCGCTTATTTGTGGTCACGGGTCATGTATTATTTATAAACCCTGAAATATTCCCTGCTACTTTTGGCCTTCCATCAATATAGATAGTTGCTCCTTTATTTTGATCATTGTCTTTTAGCTGTATATAATTTTCAGCCAAGCCATATCTTCACCTACTTTTTGTATATTGGACTATTTGTATCCAATATTTGTAGATATAACAGGGTCTGACGTACTCCATAAATTATTTTAATATTTTGTGATAGACCTTTATGCCATCCATGGAAAATAGCCCCAAACCATGTAATGATGATGGAGCAATCTGGTATATCCTTTCGTTTACACAAAAATCAATGTTTATTTCAGGAAGATCCTTGGTTACCCATCGTTTCACTATATGTTTGTACCTCAAGGGAAACTCGATGTCATTTATGCTCTCATGATCATAAGAACATGATCCCCTTTTTGTAAGAACAAATTCCACGTGTCTATGGAATTTTATTCTAATCTTCTCACCTCTATTTGATCTCCGCATGTTAGACCTACTAGATGTCTCACTTTCCTCTATTCTATTTGAACTTCCCTCACTCAATGAAGATCAATTTGACAAATACATGTTTTCTTGTACGTCCTATAACACCATTAATGACAGAAACAATCATTCAATCAAGATGTAACACTAGTTCATTACGAGTATCTTGTTGGTATCACATTAAGCTCATAATGATTACAATAGTGTTACTCTTTCACAAATGTATTATTCTCTATTACTCTTGGTATATTATCTGGGCATTATAGATGCATGTTTGGAGTCAAATGACACATTCCAACAAGTGGCAGTAATAGGACACAGTGCTAGTTGGAATACCCCAGAGCTAATGCCATTAGACACAAACTCAATCCTAAGGCCAACTAAGGAGAACAAACAATATAGGCTAATTAATCTAGGAGTCAAGCATGCAAACAAACCAAATTTTTAGGTCATACTAGACCATCTTTATTTGAAATGATTCATGTAACATATTTCATTGACTTATTAGGATCTTGGTCTCTCTTGGAAGTACTTTCATTGACAACGCCAATACTATTTTATCCTTTTGTCGACCAACCTACTTTAGTGGATTCCTAATGAATATGGAAGAGGGTGATTCAATCCCAAACAACTTGTTGAAATTGAAAAGGCATCCATGGTCAATTGTTAACAATTGTTAGAGATGTAGATAACATAAGATGATGTTATTAATGACCAACAAATGACCACAAAAGTAGGTCAATGGGACTAAAAGATATATCCAATGTGAAAACAATGTGGGAGCGTCGTAGAAGAAACTCCTAGATAGTGTTGAAAGATAGAAAGCAAAAGAAAATCCACTTAAGGACTTAGAATCTAGATGTCCAAGAAGAAACCTAGTTTCCTTTTCAATAAGATGCACCAAGAAAAAATGCCTTATTTAAAGAGGATTGAACAAAAGAGGACATACAACCAATTTAAAACTAAACTCTTAGGATAACTAAAAACTCTATCTATCAAAATTCCAATCCTTTAAGCTATCAAAGATGTGCTCATATACAAAAAATTTATCAAGGAATCATGCATCAAGAGACCTAGAATGACAAAAATATATCCACCCACAATTAATGTTGTAGGGTAGCTTGTTGATCTCATGATGCGAGGGAATATTTTCACTCCTAAATACTCTATATTCTATGTAAATGGATCTAAATTTTGTTTAATGAGATCTTGTAAATATCATCTCCATAATTGATATTGATTTGTGAATGGAGGGAGAAAGGTAGGTTTTGTGGCTTGAATAATTTATGTTTTGAATTGAAGGCTAATATTGCATTGGATTGCGATGACCCATATATAGATAGTAAGGCCCCTATTTATTCTAATCTAGTCATCCTTGTAGTAGATGTGTACATAAACATGCACTTAATCCAAAATACCTTGATATATTTAGGGGTTGCAATCAATGTAATGACAAGGAGACAATCCTCAATTAAATTTGAGAGAAGTATTAAGAAGCACACCCACTACACTTTGGTTGATAGACATGTCTATTGTAATCACTAGCATATTTGGGTCATTTTGCGATGGTTGTTTCGACGCTCTTGCGACGTTATGCCGTTGACATTGCGGCGAATTAGGAGTCTTCAAAACGTCATTTTATGTCACGTGGCAATTGTGACGAACTTGAACAAATGTCTCAAGAGTGACAACATAGGAAATTGCAACAAAAAAAGAAATATCGTCGCCAATACGACAATATAGGAAAACTATGTGAAACCAACCTTTCATCTCAATTGTGACGCCCATTGCGACAACAACTTTCATGGTTTATATAGAAAAATTGTCGCAATAATTTAATCGGTCGTCGCACTGGAAATGACAACTTTTCGTTGTTTACATAGTAAAATCGTCGCATCAATTGAAGTTGTCATTGCGTGTGCGACGACAAATTTTTGTTGTTTATATAACAAAACCGTTGCATCAATTGAAGTTGTTGTCGCATGTGCGATGACAACTTTTCATTTTTATATAGCAAAACTGTCGCAACAATTGAAGTTGTTGTCGCACGTGCGACAAGAACTTTTCATTTTTATATAGCAAAACTGTCGCAACAATTGAAGTTATCGTCGCACATGTGACAACAACTTTTCATTTTTATATAGCACAACTGTCGCAACAATTGAAGTTGTCATCGTACAGGCGACGAGAACTTTTCATTTTTATATAGCACAACTGTCACAACAATTGAAGTTGTCATCGCACAGGCGACGACATATTTTTGTTGTTTATACAACAAAACTTTTGCAGTAATTAAGGTTGGTGTCACAATTGCGACGACCAGTATTTATTTAAAAAATAAATAAATAAATTATTTTAGGCTGCAATTTTGATATTAATATTAATATTACCATAATAATTTTTTAATTGGTATGTGCTCCATTACTAATAATTTAACAGACAATTAATGAAGTTGAAGCGCTAGGACTTCTCTGAGCTGCTAAACCTAGAATCTGATGCCCTCTCTGTCAAATCCATGAAGAATTTGTTGACCATCTCTCCTCAATTTCCCCTTTGCAAAATAAGTCTTGTGGCATGCCCTGCCAGGAGGGATCCCTTCTAACCAACTCCCTCATGACATACCCACTCTGATAAAAACCTGGGCCACCCTTTTTCCTTTCACTCTCAAGGCCAACCCTCAAATCAAGTGTTGCAGGATGTCCCTCCCTAAATTCATCCTTCGGAAAATTTGGCTCGAAAGAAACTCCAGAATCTTCAGAAATCTGACTGCTTTGATTGACATCATTTCTGCCAAAGCCAAAGCCCTATTGGGAGACTGCCTCTCCTACCTTTTGCCTCGCACCAAATCCCTTTCTCTCAACTCCCCTGATAAAGATTGGATCCATAGCCTCGCTCCAGACCTCAAATCCCCCTCTCCTCTCACTAAGGATCATGAAATCTAGTGAACTACAGGAGTTAGACTACTCTTGGGGGCCTGGAATCAAATCCAATAATATGGAAGAAGCTCTAAGCCTTTGGCAAGGACTTATCCAAGCCCAAAAGCTAGAAATCAAAGAAATAACGGTGATAGGTGACTCCCGGATTTTAATCCAAGATATGGTCACCAACACCTTGCCTACTCAAATGAATCTGCACCACATTCTCAATAAAATCATACATCTCTCCTGCTCCTTCCAAAAAATTGACTTCTTTCATGTGCTCCGTCATCTCAACACTGAAGCCGATCAAGCTGCCAAAGCCACCACCCACTTGAGAAGGGGTCAACTCTCCCTAAATGGAACTTTGGTTTTCGTCCCTCTCCCTTAGTGACACCCAACGAGGGCTCAGTTGGGCCTCCTGGGGCAAGTGGCCTTCGTTCCCTCCTGATGTCATACTTGTGGTAGCCCTCCTTCGCCTCCCTTGTATGTCCCTTCTCCTGTGCGATGGTACTTATCTGCATTGTTCATGTCCCCTCCCCTCCCCCTCCCTGTCCTTTGCCTCACGTCCCTCTTGCACCTCCGCACAGATCTCTTATCCCTCCTGCATGGCACTCGTGTGAGCCCCCCCTCCTCCCATGGCAACGCAGGAACGAGATACCGCTAAATTTAGGAAGGTGGGGAACTGCTCATGCTCATCTTGCCTTCCCAATTCTGTCTGGTTTCTTGCCTGGCTTGAGCTCCTAGTCTTTCCCCCGGTTAGTCTCTACTCTTTTTCCTCAGCCAGGCTTCCCTCCTGATATTTGTCCATCGCTCTCGTAATGGAGTCCAGTTCCAACTCAGCCACCCCCCCTAATCCCTCGCCCTCCCTGGAACTTGAAATTCATAGGATGAAATGCACACTTAGAGCGCATAGAGGATTCCTGCACCGTCTTGATGAGGAAGGAGGTTGGAGGTTCAAAATGATGGAGGAATATCTAATCCAACTAAGGGAGGAAGTGGTAGAATCTCTCACCTACACAACTCAACAAGCTAACAAAAAAATTGCTGATCTGGAACCAAGAATTGAAAAGATGGAAATTCAAGCTGCAGGATAGATCCACCAGACAGATGCAGGGGGGAAGGCGACCACGAGCGCAAGCTCCTCCATCCCGGGTTGGAAGGTTTAATCCTGAATTCCTCTTTCTTGGAATTAGTTCTTTTTGGATCTCTGGTTCTCTTCTTTGTAAGTTGGAGTATAGGCCCTTATGCAACTCAGACAATCACATTGTAAGTCGGTTCTTATTATGAGTTTAGTTATATTTTGGACTCTCGGTTGTTATGGGAATTCTAGGACTTTATAGCATGGAAACCCCTTTTGTAATCTTGAATCTCCCACACTTATCGCAGGGATGAATTATGTAAGTTTTATCTACAGTGGTTATACCATTGGTTTTAATATATAAACCCCTTTCTTGTGTAAAAAAAAAAAATATTACCATAATAGACTTAAGACTAGTCTATTATATGAAAGTTCACAATAATTCACATAATAAGTTTCAAAGGCATAATTAAAATATGTTTCTCTCTTTCATACGGTAGCTAACAACAAGAGAAAATATGTATTATACCGTGTCATACATAACACTATTGCACACTTGCTATATGATCATTTCATACCTGCTCATTATGAAGAGTTGCATACAACCCACTCAAAACTATCATTCAAAGTAAACAACATAGCATAACCTTCAAGATGAAGACAACTAGTTAAAA
>SNQJ01S0060969.1:9086-20954 GCA_010110895.2 Picea sitchensis
ACTGGTGTGTTTACATGGGTGGCCAAAATGGGCAATAAGAGTTCTCTAGGATGCAGTGAGTCGATTATCATGGGTATAGGCATTTTTGTTTTTGGTGGATCGCCTGGCCTTGCCTCTGTCCCGGGGCATGGTGGGAAGAAGCAAAGGGGTAATGGGGGGGAAATGGTGGTCTAGGTGGTCTCGAAAGGCACTCAGAATGTGAGTGGAGAAGACAGGAGGGTCAAGGGACACGATGATGGAATGGTAGCTTGAAACAAACAGGGGAAAGAACGCGCCATGGAGAAATTTAATGCCTCTGAGGGCCATTGAAACCTTTCCCATCACCATTGAAGGTTGATAGGAATGGTTCAAGCTCTTGGTACCTGTGGTCTGGCTAGAACACTCTTCTGAGTGCTTGCCTAGGCGCACTGAGTTAAATTCCTTCAATGTTTGTTGCATGGTGAGTTATAACTCGGGGGTGGTGGTCTGAGACATTAAATCCCCTTGCAAACTATCCCAGCCAAGTATCCTCCCTCTCTTTCCTCGTGTCACCCCATCCGAGTGAAGGTAGTCCCTTCGGGCTAGCTCTTGGTAGTGGGTCCATAGTGTCAAACTTTGAGGCCGCCTAGTGTTCATGAGGGTGATTTGCTGGGAGAGTTCCGCTCCCTCATTTGCTAGTTTGTCTACCACTCTGTTTTCTTCCCTTCTCACATGGGATGTGATGAGAGTGAGAGAGGGTCTGAGTAGAGATTGGAGGCTGTGAAGAGGTCCCAGCAGGTGCCAACTTGGTGTAATATTTTTTGGATTCTTTCCATTGATGATTTTGGAATCTCCCTCAATGATGAGGTAGGTGAGATCATAGTCTAGTGATATTTGGATTCCTCTGATCATGCCCCATATATCTTCAGAGTTGTTGGTGTCACGGCTCAGGTTTTCGGCCATCATGTTGTGAATTATGCCAATTCTATTCCTTATGATTGCCCCTGCCCCAGAGGGGCATGGGTTGCCTTTTGAATCTCCATTTAAGTTGATTTTATGGAACCGGGGCGGGGGCGGGGATCAAATCTAGGGGTTGATCACTAGGGTGGAAGGGGGGAGAGGGTCACTGTTGAGTCTGTTGGAGATGGAGAGCAGGAGAGAATCCCAAGAAAGGTTGCGAGCTTCTGAGTCTGACAGAGGGAGGCCTAGGTATTGAGTTGGGAGGGTGCAAATCGATATGGAGAGGAGCTGGGATATGTGTTGTTGGATAGCCTGGGGGTGTTGAAGAAGAAGAGTTGCGACTTTGTTAGGTTGAAGGAGGTGCCAGTGGAGTCACTGAAATCAATGAGGATGGAATTGAGTTTGTTGGCTTCTTGTGTCATGGGGGTACTCATGAGCATGGTGTCATATACAAATTGGTTGTGTGAGGCTACAGGTTGTAGCCCATGGAGGGGGAGGCCTTGCAAAGAACCATTGTCTATGGAGGCTTTTATGTAACATCCCAGGCCTTCTGCCATTATTACAAAGAGGAAAGGGGAAAGAGGATCCTGTTTCCTTATCCCTCACGTTGGAGAAAAGGGTTGGGAGGGGGCTCCATTGACAAGGATGAAGAAGAAGGTAGAGGTGATGAGGTTCAAGATCCAGTCAATCTAGTTAGCACTAAAACCAGCTTAGTTTATCAAAATATTTAGGGAGATCAAGTTTAATAATCATACCTGGTAGTCGTGCACTTTTGAGTGAGTGAATGACCTCATGAACTAGGATGATCCTGTCCATTATTTGTCTTCCTTCTACATAGACTGACTAATCCTTTGAGATAATGAAGGGGAGGATTGTCTTGAGTTTGAGAGTTATCACTTTAGAGATGATTTTGTAGATTACACTGTAGAGTGCTATGGGTCTGAAATTCTTTGGGTTGGTAACTCTCTCTTCTTTGGGTATTAAGGTGAGNGGTAGTCGTGCACTTTTGAGTGAGTGAATGACCTCATGAACTAGGATGATCCTGTCCATTATTTGTCTTCCTTCTACATAGACTGACTACTCCTTTGAGATAATGAAGGGGAGGATTGTCTTGAGTTTGAGAGTTATCACTTTAGAGATGATTTTGTAGATTACACTGTAGAGTGCTATGGGTCTGAAATTCTTTGGGTTGGTAACTCTCTCTTCTTTGGGTATTAAGGTGAGGAAGGTGGCACTGAGGGTTGGGAGGACTTTTTCGAAGCTACGTGATTCCTCCACCAGTTGCTAGACCTCTTCCCTTAGCATAGGCCAGCAGGCATGGAAAAATTCTGTTGTGAATCCATCCGGACCAGGAGGCCTTGCCCGTGGGTAGCTCCTATATGTCCTAGTCTATGTCAACTTTGATTATGGGGGTCATGAGGGCTTCATCCCGTTCCTGGGTGATGAGGGTCAGAATTTTGGCTGTTACTTTCCCAATGGCCTCTGCGTAGTCCTCCTGAGGTTCTGAGAGGAGGCCTTGATAGTAGTTAGTAATCTCCTTCATAATGTTTTGATGAGTGAGTAGGGTTGTGCCTTGGGCATTTTCTAGTTTGGTTATACGGTTGATGTAGCACCTGTGGATCATGGATCGACGAAAGAATTTGGTGTTTTTTCCCCCTCTTTTAGCCATTGTACTCTAGATTTTTGTCTCCAGAGGATTTCTTCCTATTGTAGACTATCTTCCAATTGTTGCCTGGTGTTCTATTCCTCCTGTTGTTGATTCTGGGTGTATCCTGTTTGGATGGCTTGTTGTTGTAGGGCTTCTAGTTTTTGTTCCAGGAGTTTTCTATCTTGGAAGATGTTTCCAAAGACTTCTTTGTTCCACTGTTGTACTTTCTTCTTGAAGTATTTGAGATTTTGTTGAGAGAAGTACATTTTAGTTCCTTGTCGAATCTCATCTGCATCCCACTAAATTTGAGCCATCTTTTGGAAGTCAAGATGGGAAAGCCAAAAATTTTCAAACCTGAAGGGTTTGAGATTTGGGGAAGCCATGGTGTCCACCCAGAGCTGAACATACCAGTGATCTAAGCCCACTTTTGGGAGGATGTTGGACTCGATGAGAGGGCCTTCCAGGAGAAGGGTCTCTGAGAGAAGAAAGTGATCAAGTCTGCAGGAAATCTATTGGGGTCTCGTTCACTTATTCGTCCAAGTAAAGGTATCGTTGTTGTTTTCTAAGTCTACCAAGTTGTGTTGTTCCAGGAGTTCTTGAAAATTTATGTTATCGTGTTCCAATATTTTCTTACCCCCCCTTTTTTACTCTAGAGTGAGGATCATGTTGAATTCACTGCCCACAATCCACCTCTGATTGTTGTCTAAGGAGTTGAGGTATGCTAAGTGTTGAAGGAAGATTTATTTTTTCCTGGATGGTTTGCAGTCTATAGGCATTAGTTATCCATCCATTTTTTTTTTAACCTATTTCTCGATAGTGGGCCATGAGAGTTCCCGATGTCAAGAGACCTTGGTTCAGAATGACAGAGTTTGGGTTCCAGAGGATGGCGAGGCCCCCTGCCACGCCTTTCAAGTCTGTGTGGCAAGAGTTGCAATTACGCCAACATTTTCTGAAGATTTCTTCCGCGGTTTGACCCATGCATTTTGTTTCTTGAAGAAGGAGGATGTCTGGGTCTTCCATTTTGATGAAGTTACAGAGGTTCCTTTGCTTGGATCTTAGATTGAGTCCCCTAATGTTCCATGTGATGACTTTCATTATTTAACAGTTAGGTGGATGGGATAAGGAGCTCTCTGAGATCTTCTTTATTTGTCCTGAGTTGATCATATAGTTGTTGGCCTCCTTGATAAGATGTTGCATCATTTTCCTGCCTCTCCTTTTGTTTTATTTTGTGTTTCACCTTGGATATGGGTTTGGGTCTCCTTTTATTCCCAGTCTTGAGGTTGCCCTTGCTGATGAATCCAGAATGACCTTGTGGAATTTTCTTAGCTGATCTTCTAGTATGGTTTGCATGTCTTTTTTTTTTAGAGCTTCTTCCAGTCTGTCCATGTCTATTCCTACTAGGTCATGTTCATTCATTTCCATTACTGTGTCTTCGTCCTTTTCAGGCTCTTTTCTTGAGTCTGAGTGGAGTGGAGGGTAGCACGAGGTTACCCGTGAAGGGGTCGCCTGAGGTGGTCTGTTTTCCTTGTCATTGGTTCCTTCTTCCTCCAAAGCTTTATGAGGGTTTTCCACCTATTCTATCATTGGTAGATTAGTTAATGCATCGGAGGAATTGGTGTTGGGATTTTTCCGATTGTTTATGGCAATTTTTTTCTTCTTCGTATGCTTCCTGTGAGTCTGAACTTGTGTGAATCCATCCTTTGGATTCTCTTCCTCAGCTGGCTTGGGGGGGACTTTGAGGGGGAAGTCTCTGAAGAGATTCCCATGCTCGTGGCACTTCCTGCATATGAACGGTATATGTTCGTAATCTATAGTTTGTGCCCAATTCTCGTCTTGGTATTCCAGGGTTATTGTGCCTGGGAGAGCTTTGGATATGTCCATGTAGACACAAATTCTAGAATAGGAGGTGTACTTTCTGCGCTTGGTGGATTTTGAGGATTTGACATGCTTTCCTAGAGTGTTACCTATGCCTGATAAGATTTCTTCTAGCCAAAAATCTTGGGGTAGGGAGTAGATATGGATCCATACTGGTGCATAGGCAAAGTTCTCTTTCTCTGGGCAGAAGTGTTCAGTCCAGAATCATAGATATAGCCCTGTCGAATTGTAGAAGTAGGGGCCTCCTTTGAATACCCAGTCATTATCCTCCAGATTGTAGAATATTACTATGAAGAATCCCTTGGAGCTTAGCTGGAGCTCATAGTCCCCCTTAGGGATCCACCAGGCTTTGATCCAGCGTGCTAGGTCTCTTCTCGAGGGCCAAAGGCCCAAGAATTTACCTATTAGGGTGTGTTCCCTCATGAACTAGGTGTGCTCGCCTATTCTGGTGCATTTTATGGTGTATTGTGGTGTTGTGGGGGCATGTGGTATGCATTTTCCTGGTATCCAGGCTTGAGAATCTTTTGGATGCGAAGTTTCTGCATCCATGTTCATGCCAGGGCCTCCTTGCATTTCGTCCTGCATGTACTAATCCCGCAGGTGCTGAGGTGGTTCAAAATATAGTTTGCACTCGTGGACGTTCTATTGATCATTCGTTGCAATGTTGCGATAAGAGGGGGGGGCTTCTGGCCCCCCCTTCAGCTGACATGTTACTGCAACGAACAAAGCCTCGGTGTAGAGTGCATCAGGTGGATGCAGGAGTGTTCCATGAAATGGATGGGGGGAGTTGAGAGTGCATAAAACCCTAGTTATAGTGCGCATAAAACCCTAGTTGCAGAGAATGTATAATCAACAAAAAAATATATACCATTACCATTAAGATTAATCATGGAGGTAAATTAATTTTCATTTTATAATTATCTTATTAAGTTTGGTAGCAAGTTCAATTTTAGCATCCTAAACATAGAATTTTACAACCCGAGATTTGATGTTGAGGGGGATTTTCATTTGATTGATGTTGAGGAAGTGAAATGATTGAAATGGAAATCACCCCAACAAATTTACAAAGATATTCCCTAAGCATGGTGAACATTTTATTGATATTATACTTTGATACAACACATAAATATGACATAAAATATCATACAAAACTTTATGTAAATGTTCATAGGGTTTCATAACCCAATAGTCTAATGAGGAGCAAGGTTAAACATAAAAATATTTAAAAGGAATATTATATTMAACAAACATTCTAAAGAATCTTAAACCCTTTGGTTCTCWATAGATATATTGTATAAATACGACAAYGCACCCAAAGGGTTCACCCTCTTTAATTTCTAATCCTTGATCTAAGGATACTCAAAATCTCATGATTATTGAATTTATAGTGTTACAGAATATTGCATGCCTTTATTCAACGTTGTGTGATAGTTCTTMTAGTCTAAAATTGCATGCCTTTATTCAACATGGTCCCATGAAATTCTTTTCAATAGTTCTCCTTGTCTTGATTTTATGTCCCCACCTTTATAGAGCTTCCATATTTTTCCTTTACAAGTAAACACATATTCAGCGAGTGAGCATATAAATATTAAAAAATAGTGGAAGGTAATTAGATTTCCAGATTCCCATGACAAGATACTTTATGCTTCTATGACTCTTCATCTTCATTTTTAATTATTTAAACAGAAACATGTAGGGTGTTTATTTAACACATTTTTCAAAATATTCTAGATGGATTATTTAAACACAAATATGTAGGATGCAAATGTGATATATATTGATCATATTACATAAGAAGTTGAAATTGAAGACCATCCAAACATTTAACTAGATATATTGAAGTAAAGTTCATATCACATCTTTCATTCTTTACAATATTAATAGTTGTTTGCTCCATCGTTAATCCTTGTAACTTCAATTCCCTAGGGAAGGACTTCACTCATGAAACCAACAAAATACGGCAAGGGTAAAAAATACTTATATAGATTGAGGAAATATTAGCCAATAACAACTATAACACCTAGGTTTATGCTTGGTATTCCAAGATATTACCCTAGATTTTGTGTTTTGACTTCAAAACTTTGAATTTCAAGTCCATGTGACCTTTTTTTATGGATTCTTAAGCACTTAGGCATAGAAAAAGTTGAAGAAATGGGACTTATATGATCTATTGATTTATATTCTCACCATCTAGGTCTCTTTGGTTGGACATCTTGAAATCATGTGCCGTTTTTATTCATGATTCTAGTTCTACCAACTTGTGTTGTGGATCTCATGTGAGCCTTTTCCTTCAATTCGAGGACATAAATCATATCATAGATGTTAAACATCAAAACGAAATTATATGTACACAACATTGAAATCAATGCATAACATAAAATAATCAAATTTGTCCACTAAACAAACACTGAAATCAATGCATTATACTAAAAGCAATGCAACAAACAAATTAGTTGAAAAACACTAAAATATATGTCATATCATGAAATCAATTTACCAAACAAATTATTTAATTAGAATGAAGAAATTGATTTTAAATTTAAATCAGTAAAGAAAATAGAATGTAGATATTGTAAGAAATAAAATCCCAAATCCCGAATTCTATTATTTCATATATGCTTAGTCTTATTGATTTCCTATTATAACAATCTCAAACCATCTAATTGATTAGTTATGTGTTGTCTCACTACTAAGTTCCTTCACTTGGCATAATGCTTCCATACAATTTTATCTGATCAACCATTTTGAAATAGTGACAATTTTTTTTGTATGTAAGCTTTATCCACTATATAAACACTAGAATCAATGCATGACATAGAATAATCAAATTCATCCACTGTAAAAACACTAACATTAATGCATTAGCTAAGAGTAATGCAACAAACAAATTAGTTGAAATTTATCGACTTTATAAACACTAAAATATATGTAATATAACAAATTCAATGTAACAAATACCTTATTTTATGAGAATGCACGAATCAATGTTAAATTTAAATCTCTAAGGAATACAGAATGTAGATATTATGAAAATTGAAATCCCAAATCCCAAATTATTTTATTTCATATTTTCTTAGTCTCATCATTTTTTCATGATCATGATATATAACCATCTAATTGATTAGTTATTCATTGGCTTAATACAAAATTCATTTTCCATTCATAATAATGTTTCCATACAATTCGATCTAATCAATCATTTCAAAATAAAATTCCAATTTCATTAAATTTGAAATAATAAGGTAGAATCTAGACTAAGAAACTATGAATTTTGATTCTAAAAGTGTCATATCAATGTTTCTAAAGAAAAAAATTAGATTCTATAAGTCTGAAAAACAGTTTTCAAAACTGCAAATTCAATTTCAAAAAGTGTGAATTTTGATTCCAAAAGTGCAAAATTTGATTCCAAAAATGTCAAATTTCATTTTGAAATTGTGAATTTCAATTCCAAAAGTGCTAATTTTATTTCTTCATCCATCTGTTTTTCATATGGCTAATGTAAAAATAAGTGATTTACTAGTTATCCATCTTTTTTACACATTATACACCATAATGGCCTATGCAGGTTTCTTTTTTTACTATTCTTCTAGGTAAGGATTTTATTAGAAATCCTAGAATTTGAGAAAACTTCCTAACTTATAGATTTTTCCCCAACACCATTTGTTATCTCCTACTTCGTCCTCCCCCATTTCTTGTTTTGTATCCTAATTTAGTTGTGTAAACCCTTAAGATTTTGTTCTTTGACTAAGAAACTATGAATTTATTTTTATTTTTTTTGTAAGTTAGAAAATTATATTAAATCTTGTGAAAGATGAAGATTACAACTATCTATATAACATGTTCAGATGTGGCACCATTGCCCTGATGGGAAACAAATTCTTCCACATGGTCAAAATATACATGGAAAACTTGTAGAGTGGTTAAATATGGTGATCTACAGTGCCACGCAGGGCATAGTTTATGAATTCTAGACTCAGACCAAAATTGCTAAGGCCAAACTTCCCAAAACTGGGTGGCCTCGCATGGCCAAAATACTTAAGCAGTAAATTAAGTAAAAACATAGAAATAGGAAACCTGAACCAGAAGCACAATTAACTAGTTCTGGGGTCGAACATTTTCCTCGCGAAATCCTAGCGCACATGTAAGTTGTCTCTGCTGAGATTATCTCTATCTGAGATAGCATGTCTAAGGTCCTGCAGGAAAGTCATAAGGAGGTCCATGCGGCACCAACACTCTATCTCCTTGTTCTACAGACTGTTAATGGTGGTCTTGATGTCCCCTAATCCATTCTTGAGGTCATCTAGGGACTCCTCAAGAGCTTCTCTTTATGCGCATCGGGAGAAGGCTGAGGGGAGTGAAGGGGAAGGTGGAGAGTCAGAGAAGGAGGTGGGGCAGTCGAAGGAGGGAACTGAAGGAAAATGGGTTGTGGAGGTGACATGAGGTGGAGGAAGAGGGTGGCGAGGGAGGGAAGGAGAAGGTGGAGGGAGGCGAGGAGGGGAGGGAGGAGGTGGATAAAAACCAAGGGAATTTCTGAGACTGTCGAACCATTCGATTCAACAGGAAAAGGGATTCGACAGTGGGGAGAGGTCTGGAGTACTTTCTTGAGTCGATTGAGCAGGAGTGGGAGCAACAATGGGCTTCAGGATGGGGTCGACTTCGGTTTCCTGGGGAGAGCCACTATCACGTGCAACCCTTCCTCTAGCCACATACCAGGCCACTCCCCTCTTCGATTTTCCCCTGAGACAAGGCATAGAAATGGCCTTAGACAACCAGAAAAAAAAAACACAGAGAGAGAGTGTGAGGGGTTGCTCGATGAGCATCAGACCATCCATACACAGTGGCGCTACAAAAACCATGGTGAGAAGATAGAAGCCGAGGGAAAGGATGACAATAGGAGCTCAAACCATAGTGAAAAGACAATGTCAAAAACTGTGAAGGGCTGAGACTTTGGAGGCTGAGGGATTGAATGAGCTTTGGCACGCCAAGGCTCTGGCCTAAAACCTCCATTGTTGAACTGGTGATGGGACTGCGACTTCATCCAGTACATCCCCATTAAAATTACCATGAATCAAGTGGTCAAGTGATTGCAACAGGCCAACGTCGAGTGAGAGTCGAGGAACGACGATAGGGGGTTTAATCACATGAGGTGACAGTAGAGGGAGGGTACGTTTGATCCAGATCCAGGTGGAAAGAGGTTTGGCCAGGTGGCCTCCCCTATGGTTTTCCGTGTGTTGTAACCGAAGACACTCCATCTAGGGGCCAATCCTTGATGTGAGACATATTTCTATAAGCTATTATGAAGGGGTGGGTAGGAGAAGAGGCTGGAGAGCATGAGAAGTCTCCTTCCTACAAGTCTACCCAAAAGTTTTCTAGCATATTTGATACTTGATTGGCTTGTCTTCGAACGTGGGAAGGAAGGATTACCCAGTGAGGCTGGAGAATTGACTTGATTTTGATTATTTTGTTCATGAGTCTCCAGCTTGGCGATATCTTCTCTGGATCTGCACGATTGAGGATATGCGAGAGGATATTAATGACTATCTATGAATCACCTTCTACTATGAGGAGGGAAATCCCTTGCTCTTTGGTTTCCTACAAACCTTTGAGTAGTCCCCAAATTTTCATTACATTGTTGGTATTATGCCCTAGATTTCTAGCAGTGATGTGGAGGATCTCCCCTTTGTTGTTGTGAATGGTTGCTCCATATCCTGCAGGTCCCGGATTCCCCTTGGAGGCTCCATCAAAATTTATTTTGTAGAATCCTTTTTGTGGAGCCACCCGTTGGGAGGGGTTGGTTTTATGACTGAGACCTACAGAGGGGGATGCGAGAAAGGGATGTAAATTGAGTTGCCATGAATTGAGGATGCAATGCTCATTCATTAGGCAATTCAAATCTTGGTCCATACAATGGTGAAAATAGATTATTTCTTTAATATTGGAGTGGATTTTGTTCCAGACTTCTTTCCAATTCCTGGAAGCCACTTTAAATACTCGTCGATTTCGTTCCTTCCATATTTTCCAAAGAATGAAGCCAGGAAGAAGCTTCCAAATTATGTTAAGGATGGGAGACTGAAAAGTTGACTCTCACCATCCCTCAATTGTATCCCGGATGCTTGTATGGTTCCTTCCCATGGATCTCATGATGCTAGCACTATGATCCTAGATACACGAACTATAGGAGCATATATTGAGAAGATGATTTTGTGTATCCTCCTCTGTACTGCATAGGTGACACCAAGAAGGGCCTATAAATCCTCTTTTCCTCAAGTTGTCCAAAGTAAGAATTCTATTGTGCGTCACTAAACAAAGTAAGGTGCTAATTGTTTTCCACAACTT
Organism: Picea sitchensis; assembly: GCA_010110895.2. Taxonomy (NCBI): domain Eukaryota; kingdom Viridiplantae; phylum Streptophyta; class Pinopsida; order Pinales; family Pinaceae; genus Picea; species Picea sitchensis. Next base: position 19,864 of record SNQJ01S0060969.1, read on the forward strand.
TGCTCCCGAAATGTTTCCCCATACCTCCTCTTTTGGTAAGGATCTATGGCCTGCACTAAGGAAGTAAGATTCTTGAATGTTGAAGGTGTTATTGGTGGTGTGAACCCATCTGAGGATGTCCTCCCCTTGTTTACTGAAGATTTTCCTTGATTTGAGGTGATCTATTATTGGTTGAAGATTTAACTCACGAGGGATGTTCAAATCTTCGTGGGTGTTTTTCCATTTGCATCAGGTGTCCCTTGAAGCTTTTAGAGTCCATAAGTCAGCCACTTTGAGGAGGCTTGCATCTATCATGAGGGGAATGAAAGTTCTCAGAGTGGGATCAGAGATTAGGGATGGAATTCATTTCCAGGAATCGCTCCAGAAGAGAGCCAAAGTCCCACTCTGCAATTCCTAGAAGGAGTGATCCATTATGAGTCTCTTTTTGTTCCTAGCCGCATTCCAAATAAGAGAGCCAGGGCTCTGACCATTCCATCTGATTATGTCCCTTTATGGGGTGGCTGGGGTTTATTTTTTCCTCCAGAGGTGTGCCTATAGGTATTGCGGTCATTTTAACTATCTCCACCAAATTTTTGCACTGAGAACCTTGTTGAGTAGAGCTGGGTCTCTGAGACTGAGACCCCCTTCCTTCTTCGGTTTGCAAACTTTTTTCCAGCTGACCAGAGTCATTTTGCTCCCTTCTTCGGTTCCCTGCCAAAGGAAGCTCCCTTGAATATTTCTTAAGGTTCTAAGGATAAAGTTTGGGGAAGCAAGAGCTAAGAAGACATAGATTGGTAGGGCTTGCAGGACGAACTTGAGGAGGATGAGGCAACCAAGAAGATTGAGGGAGCGGAAGGACCACAAGGAGATTTTCTTCCGAAAGATGGAAAGAAGAGTGTCCCAAGAGGTATTTATTAGAGGGTTGTCAATTAGGGGGATGCCAAGGTATTTGGAGGGGAGGGCACTATGGGTAAACCCTAGTAACTGCGTAATGTGGTGTTGGATTTGGATGGGCATATTGAAGAAGAAGTTTTGGGATTTGGAGAGATTGACTTCCATGCCCGAAGGATCACAAAAAATGTTGATAATAGTGCGGATGTGAAGAGATTCTC
>SNQJ01S0060969.1:24290-38722 GCA_010110895.2 Picea sitchensis
GGTAAACCCTAGTAACTGCGTAATGTGGTGTTGGATTTGGATGGGCATATTGAAGAAGAAGTTTTGGGATTTGGAGAGATTGACTTCCATGCCCGAAGGATCACAAAAAATGTTGATAATAGTGCGGATGTGAAGAGATTCTCGAACTGTGGGTATTCCCATTAGGAGTATGTCATCCACGAACTGACTGTGCGATATGGGGGGAGATATTCCATGGGGTGTGAGACTAGAGAGGGAATGATCTGTAATGGATAATTTAAAGGGTCGACTCAACCCTTTTGCCATTATGATGAAGAGGAAGGGAGAAAGTGGATCCACTTTCCTTATTCCTTTGGAGGGAGAGAATTGTTTGGAGGGGACACCATTGACCAAGATGGAGAATAGGGCTGATGAGGTGAGATTGACTATCCAAGAGACCCATGAGGGATCAAAACCAAAGGCGTGAAGGGTTGATTTCATGTAGTTCCAACTTAATTTATCAAAGGCTTTAGAAAGATCCAATTTTAGAAGCATACCTAGAGACTTGGTCGTATGAAGCGAGTGGATTAATTCGTGAGCCAAGATGACACTATCTAGAATCTGTCTTCCCTCCACATAGCCTGATTGTTCTAGAGAAATTATGAATGGAAGAATAGGTTTAAGGCGCTTGGTGATGATCTTTGTGAGGACCTTATAAATTACATTGTAGAGTGCAATAGGTCAGAAGTGTGAAGGGGAGGTGGTTTTGTTCTATTTGGGAATGAGAGTGAGAAAGGTAGCATTGAGGGCTTGAAGGACATGCCCAGATATTCTGGAATCCTCTATGATTTCCTAGATGTCTTCATGGATGATGCTCCAACAGTTATGGAAGAAGTCTGAATTAAACCCATCCGACCCAGGAGCTTTTCCTAGAGGGGTGTCCCTTAGGGATTGATCAACTTCTTCTTGAGTGATAGGGCTCATCAAAACCTCATTATGCTCTTTTGTGACCTCCTTAGGGATGTGCTTGAGGATAGAGTCAATTGTAAGGGATCGATCTATGGGGGGTTCTGTGAGAAGGTTTTTGTAGTAAGAGAGTAATTCCTTTTCTATATATGCATGTTGTTGAATTTCTATTCCTTGTTCTGAAACTAGGTGAGTAATGTGATTTGTTTGTCGACACTGGACCATTGATTTGTGGAAAAATTTGGTGTTCTTTTCCCCCTCTTTGAGCCAATGGATGCGATATTTCTATATCCACAGGATTTCTTCTTGCGCTTGTCTTTCTACCAATTGGTTTTTAAGTAGAGCCTCTTGATCCTTTAGAGAATCGGTGAGGCATTGAGATTTGATCTACTATTGGAGGATTTGTATTTGTTGATTGAGAATTTCCTGAGCATGAATGATGTTGCCAAAAGTGGAATTATTCCAAAGTTTTAGATAATGATTGAGATTTTTTAGCCTTTGTTGAAATCTGTACATAGGGGTACCTATTGGGATTGCAACTTCTTTACACTAGAGCTTGATGTTAGCTTATAAATTTGGGTGTGTCAACCATAATTTTTCAAAACGAAAGGGTTTTCTTCTTGGGATGCCACCAATGTTTATCGATAAGAGAATCGGCCAATGATCTGAACCTGGAGTGTTGATCATAGTGGCATTCCAAGCCAATCCATCCAACATGATGGATTCTGAGATTAAAAAATGGTCTATTTTACTGGAGACATGCTGAGTTCCCAAGCATCTATTGGACCAGGTGAAGGGAACATTGTCTATTTCTACATCAATGAGATTCAAAAGGCCAATGGTTTGGTGGAACTGCTCATTTTCATTTACCAGCATGCATGTGCCCCCCTTTTTTTCCTCCAAACCTATTATCATATTGAAATCACCCCCAAGGATCCATTGTTGGGTACCAATGTGATTGGAAATCCATTCTAAATGATGAAGGAAGGCTTCCTTTTCTCCTGATATTGTGGGTCCATAGAAATTCATAATGAAGTCGTGTTTGTTCTAACCAATGAGATGGAAGGAGGCTGTGATGGTCCAGTTGGAGGAAAAAAAATCGTCAAACAAAATTGTGACTGGGTTCCAGAGAATGACCAGCCCTCCCGCTGCCCCCTTAGCATCTAATTCAACAAGATTGGCTTGTTTCTAGCATTTTTTAAGAATTTGTGATGATTCCTCTCCCGTGCATTTTGTTTCTTGCAAAAGAAGAATGTCTAGTTGTTCCTTCATTATACTTTCTCGAAGAAATCCTTTCTTGCTTCTTGTGTTGAGACCCAATATATTCCAATATAACATCTTCATGAGGACGATGAGGGTTGGAGGGGAGGAAAATTGTCTGAGATTAGATGGATCTGACCTGAGTTCACTAGGAAATTTTCCACATATTGAATGAGCTGATGTTTTGGTTTCTTGCCTCTTTTTTTCTCATCTTTTGTAGGTTTGCGCTGATCCTCCAAGATGCCTTTTTGTATTCTAAGATTTGTATTAGCACGGGTTGATCCTCTTGCTGACAAGTTGAGAAAGACTTTGTGGACCTTGTGTAGCTAATCCATTGGTATAGTGTAGAGCTAGTTTTTTCAGTAGGGTTGCTCCAGGTGTGGCATATCTATTCCTGCGAACTCCTGATCTTCCATATATTTGTCTAGGTCTCTTATTTCTGATTCGAGGTTTGTAGGAAGGGAAGTCTCTGAGAGGGGGATTTGGGAAGATCCTGGAGTTGAGGGGGTGGGGTTTGAAGAGCCTTGGACTGGAGCTGAGATTGCAGGGTTTGTCGGGGGGTCGGCGAGAGTGTTGGGAATATCTGATGGGGTCTGAAGGCCGTCGAAAGAGTTACTGGTTGAGGGTCGAAATGGGGTTTGGGGGGGTATCTTTTGTCTTGGTGATTACGTCGACCTGTGACTTGGGTAAATTCGTCCTTGGATTTGTCAGGATTATCCGGATTGGATTTTCTAGGGTTATTTAAATGACATTCACGGAAGAGATGACCATGCTCATGGAATTTCTAGCATCGAAAGGGGATATTCTCATAGTATAGGGTTTGGAACCATTCTTTGTCCTGGTAATATAGGGTTATGGCTCCAGGAAGAGGTTTGTATATATTCAAATAGACACAGATTCGAGCATAGGCGGTGTACTTTCATTGTTTTGTTGCCTTTGAGGATTTGACATAAATGCCAATTGTGTTGTTGATACATAAAAGTATGTATTCTATCCAGAACTCTTGAGGAAGTGAGTAGAGCCTCATCCAGACTGGGGCATGTGTGAAATCTTCCTTCTCCGACCTGAACCTTTCCATCCAGAAACAGAGGAAAAGACCAACGAAATTCTAAAATTACAGACATCCCTCAAAGATTCTATTTCTTTCCTTTAGGTTGTGCAAGATGATAGTGAACAAGCCTTTTGATCCAAGTTGGAGGTCATAGTGTCCCTTGGGCTTCCACCAGTGCTGAATTCATTTGACTAAATCCTTTTTCGATGGCCATAAACCCAGAAATTTCCCTATCAAGGGGAAATCCCTCATGTATTGTTTTTGGTCTTATATTCTTGGAGAGATGATGGTATATTTGGGAGATATCGGGGCCTATGGGATGCATTTTCTTGGTTCCTAGGTTCGAGCCATTTTGGGTGGTTAGATTCTGGATCTATTTCCATCAGTTTATCCTTCGACATCTCTTCCTCCCATATGATGTGCTGTATTTCAGCTAGAAGTTCGAAGGTTGGGCACCTGAAATGTTTGAAGCCTTGCTCCGGATCTATAAGAGGGTCCGGTAGGCCCCCCTACCCTGGCCTCCATGGCTACAGTAGGACGTAGGGAGGTGCATGCAGGCTTTGTGATTGAAACCCTAGTAGAGTAGGGTCAATCGAAAGCCATGCATTTCTTTTACTATGAATTTTAATTATGAAAGTGAATATAATGAATATTTTATTTTTGTATTCCAATGAATAATATGACTATAGTAGACATTGATAAATAGATTAATATAGAAGAGATGCAACAATATAATTTAAAATAAGTGATGATAGCAATCATTGCATTTTGTATACTAGAAACTTAATATAAATAAATATTCTCTTAAACTTTACCATAGGTGGGGTTAAGGGATAGAGATTGACTAGGTTGACTATACCGCAACTCCATTTGAAGGAAAAAACATATGGGCACATCCAAGGGTTTCCAAAATATTTAATTTTCTCCATTTGGAGAAATGGTCTCTTGTGTGATTAGGTCCAAGACTTTAGATGCATCTAACTTAGGGTCATGTAGTTCAATAGATTGAAGGTGTGGTGAAAATTGTCTTATTTAAGAGATCCATTAGGGTGTCAAAGTTAGAGTGAAGGTGGTAGCTGATATGTCATTGTCATTAAGAGAGAGAATACCTATGCAAGTGGGATCATTAATCTCATGGAAGTTGGGAGTTAATGCATTTGCAGGCGTTATTACTCCACCATTATGCGATGTAGGAATTGATATAGATAATTTCTTGGAGAATGTATTCAAAGGAAAGTATTCCATGGGATTATTTTTTGGAGAGAAGTTATTGTCTATGTATGGGTATAGTTATCAACCCAACAAGAGAAATGATCTCATGAGTAGGGTTTTTTCTTTCTCAACTACATGGTGCCTAGTCTTACTAACTCAATTTTTTAACCTAGTAGTAAATCCATAATCTACACATTTGGTTGAAGGTGGTGGTGTTGGGCCCTTCATTTTTGGATAAAGAGATAAGGATGAGTAAGCAGCAGAAAGAGTCAAATGCACCATGTGGCAACTGGAAGCTTCTAAAGTGGCGGAAAAGGAAATACTACAGATGGATCAAAGGAATATTGGGCATGGATATAAGCATATTTGATTTAGTCAATCGACTTTGTGAAAGGCACGCAAGTATAAATAAAACAACAATGTAATGCAAAAAGTCTAATGAATCTTTGTATTACTAGTGTCGGGTATTGTCTCGTGTTGGTATTCATGTTGTAATTGTGGTGAGTCCAAATTCTATAATAGGTTATGAGGAATCATATCTCATTGTGTGAGATGATGTGTTGAAGATCTATGTATTTTGAAGGACAACATATTATATCCATGTTGTACAATTTTTTTGGTACAACTGCTGCTAATAGAATGATGTGATTTGGGGCCCTAAAATTTATTTTTATCATTATATGTTATGTTGTGAATGGATATATAGTACCATTATGTATTTTCTTTTATCTCTTTCTTGATGCTATGTGAATGTTGTCGCAAATTGATATCTATAGTAAACCTATGAATTTGAGTAATCTAGAAATAGATTTGATGTTGTATTCTCTATATGTCCCTTCATCATACAAGTCTCAACTATGCTTTGGGTCAGACCTCCTTCCCTTGTGAAATGTTGAATATGCTATTATTCCTAGAATACAATGATACTTTTTGTTGGTAACTACCAAGAATATTGGTGTTGGTTTTGCACCAAAAGGTGGTTTTAATCCAATTATCTCAATAAAAATCATTTTCCCACAATCTCATGTTGTTAATATCTTAAGAGTTGGAGAAGGAGGGATTGTACCTAAACAATCTACAAGAATCCTTAGAAGGGGGAGGTTGTAGGCTTAGGTGATAGGGAGGATATAATGAAGAGATGAAAGAAAACATCTGTGAATTTGAATATGAGTTCTATGAAACTTGTGTTAAGTGTTTATATTAAGATCCATGAAGTAATTGTAATGGTGTCAAAGGTAATTATGTGGTAGTTTATGGGAAATAAGATTGGTGAAGAAACACTTTTCTTATGGTTGAATGAATTTTGGGTGTTGTCTCTAGGATATCTACCAAATTTTTACATCCTATCACATGGTTGGATTTGCTTTATTCTTAAATCGAACAAGGAAGTAAAAAAAATTCTAACTTCATATTGGAGGAGGGGGTCAATGGTGTTGGTTTTGAAACATTGGTCTCATTTATTTACTTATTTTACTCAATAAAAATGAATGTGACCCCCATTTGGGTTAGGATACCAAGGATCCACATATATTTATAGATGAGGAAGGTATTTAAATCCATTTGGAATTCCTTGGGATAATTATATGAAGTTTATTTGGGTTTCCTAGATACTAGGTAGATGTCAATTATACCCCATGTGCTTGTTGGTATCAATTTGAGGGAATGATTGACTCCAAAAATTGTGCTACAAAGAGATATTGATGAATACACTAAAATTATTAATTATTGTAGAGTCCACTTTAGGTGTGCTCACTCTCATAAATATGGTCATGTGGTGAAGGAATAATCCTTACCATTTCACCATAATTCAAAGGTTAGAAAGGAGAGGGAAGAGTTTGGTGGGGTTGAAGTGAAAGTTCCACAATCAATTGTTAAGTCCTTGAAAGCAACAATGGAATAATATTAGGTGGAAGCATTAGATCACGAGTATCATTATAAAATGGTGATGGTACCTACTTTTAGGGATATAAATCCAAATACTACATTATGGGGAGGAAAATAATGAAACAAAATATGTGGTGGCTTCACCAGACATTTTTTCTTTAACTCTAGAGCTAGAGATGTCAATAGGTATGTCTATCAAAGACCTTGTCCCTTTAAATAATATATCTCCTATTGTTAATGTAGTGTACCTAAGGGGGTAATGTATGGTACCCATTGGGAATAATAATATATAGATAGATATGTATTTCTATGTATGGAGGCCATTTCTATTAAATAAGGTCTATGTAGTAGTGTGAAAGAAATAAATGTAATAAGGCTTACTAGAAGGTTCCACCTACTAGAAATATCCTTCTCTAGAATGTTCCTAAAATATAGATAGTACTAAATAAATAAGTATAAGAAATGTAATGAAGTATTGTGAAGAATGTTGTAATAATAGCAAGCATTGTTTGAGGAGTGTTTTTCTTCCTTAAGGAAAAGTTTATGGTGTTACCCTACCTCAAGGGTTTTCTATACTATTCTCGTGTTCATTATTTTGTTCTCTATTGAGTGGATTTTTCATGTTAATGGTTTGATTTATTTCATATCTATTGAGTACATAACAAGTGGTATTAGAGCTCTTTCTTGGGAAACAAAAGGAAGCTATTTTTTCATTTTTTGCATATTTTTCAAGGAAAAAAGAGGTTGGTATACTTCATATCGATTTTTTTTAAATTCCTATGTAAAATATAATGAAATATTTTATAGATCCAAGTTCGTCTCGAAAAAATACCCAGGTTCAAAAAAATCATTTGAATTGGAGTCTGGGAAATGGATTAATCATTGATTAAAAAACAGTTGTTTCAGGGTTTTTCCAGGGATAACCACGTAAATTGTAGATAAAATATATTTTGATAGAGAGATCAGATTTAAGTCAAATAAGTGAAAAAAGTTGCAGAGTAGCCATGGAATTTCATAATTCTGTTCATAATATCCAATCGAAGAAGTATCACCAAAGTTATTATCATTTTACATTAGCCGCATTGAAAAGTGAGTTACTTTTATAAACTATAGTTTTTGTTTAAGGTTTTATTCCAAGAAAGATGTATTTTACACGAAATGATGATGGTCCTAGTATTTAAGAATACGTAAAATGGGTAAAGTCAATTTAGGTAACTTCATTTTGGAAAACAATTTTATATAGGAATTTAAAGGATGATGATCACATATGGTGGAACTCATATGGAATTAAATATCAAGAGATAAAGGAACATTCAAGTGACGAATATGAGAGACTATACTTAGATAGTTGGTATCCTACCAAAAATAAGGATAATGATATCCATAGGCGTTTATTTTCACGTGGAAACTCCATATTATAAGTTCATGGATGTATTCACAAAGAGAATCTTATTATTTTTATTAACCCTAGTTTCTAGCATAATTTCATCAATGTTCAATTTACTAACAAATTGCAAATTCCTACAAAACATATCGAAATCACACAAGTTAAGGGTGAGACTCTTCAAATTTTTAAAGATTTGAAGGTTTCCATGGATAAATATGTTTTTCATTATAATTTTCATTTGTGGACCAACATGGCACCAAAAAGGAAACCAATCGAGAGGTACATGGAGGAATAACAATAATGCATGGAGATATCATATTATCACATCAAGAAAAAAATTATAATTTAGGTCATGGAGGCAAGGAATCAATTGTACCCCATGTTCACATTTCAATAGGATGGATGGGTGCTTATTCTTGATACCAACTAGCTACATTTCTTAGATGATCATATTATATATCTTTTTACCATGTTTTAGAGGGAGAGACATGCAAAAGGGGGATGGAATGTAGTGCACATAAGGGGGTAATATGGGGTAACTAGGGAGGTACCCAATGAGAATAATACAAATTCAATGAATAGAGTCCACATCCAGAGGGGAACCTATTTTTACAATATATGTAGTTCACAAGACAATATATGATGATCCTAAGACTAGGTATCCTTGGTATATATAGGAGACAGAGGGTAAAATTATAATGAAAGGGTACATTTAAAGGCTCTATATGACATATTAATATAACAATAGAAACTTAATAACTCAATATCTATGGCTTAATAAGGGGTTTTATGTTTAACATGGGGCTTTATCTAGGGATTAACATGCCCCTAACCTTCAAAAAGTGTTTTCCTCAACACTTGAATAACCATGGGTGTTCCTACAATAAGAATTCATATTCCCATTTCTCCTCTTCCACTATCAAGTTCTTCCTTTTGATGAGGTACTCAATAATTGGTCGATTTTGCAACTACTTAATCCTTTTTTCAAGGTTTATTTCTAGTCTCAGGCATATGATTTTCCATTCTTCATTAATCTTTGGTAAAATATTTTGGACTTGGATCTTATCATTGATTACCTTCTTTAAGAAAGAAACATGGAATACTATATGTACACGTGAAGATGGAGGAAGCTCCAATTTGTAAGCCATACTTTCAATCCTCTACAACACCTTATACAGACCATAGTATTTTGGTGCTAATTTATTTTCCTTCTTTTGTTTCTTCAGGGACATATGTTTATATGGATTTAGCCTAAAAAATACCAAATCCCCCACTTCAAATTCCCTTTCACTGTGATTTGGATATGCTTGTTGTTTCATCCTATTTTTTTCTATAACCAAGTTGTCCTTCAATAGTTTGAGAACCTTTTGTTGGTGACCCATGTGATCCTCCACTCCTTGAAGCTTTGTAGTCCCTTTGAAGGGTGATGTGATGGATGGAGGATGATATCCATAAAGTGTCATAAATGGGGACAATTTTGATGAAGTATGGAAGGATGTGTTGTACAACCATTCTACCAAGGAAACCACTTGACCCATTGTGTCTATTTATTAGATGCAAAGAAACAAAGATATCCTTCTAGAACTTTATTCACAATCTCAGTTTTCCCATCAGATTGAGGATGGTAAGATGATGATGGGTGTTGTATATGCACTAAAAACACACTAAAAACTCTCAATTAAATTTTCAACCCGGGGTAAGTAAACTTAGAGTTGTAGAAAAATAGATGTCAAAGGTAGAAGGGTTGGTAGTAGTATAGTCTAACTAAGGAATGTAGATATATAAGGGCTAATCTATTCAAGAAAAGCTATCTAATGAGAAAACCCTACTAAGAAACTTGAAACTATGTAACGTAAGTACTTTTGGGCCAAGGATCAATGTATAGTTCTAAGAAAGCAAGTAAAAACCCTATGTAAAGAAAACTAGTTCATAACAATAAGCAAAAGTAGCAATTAAGCATAACAATAAGAAAATAACCAAATCAAACTACTTTAACTTGCCAACCTACATTCAATGAGCAACTACGCTATGAAAGCAAGTAAATAAAAAAGAAAGCAATTATTCTACTAAAGCAAATAAACAAGTAAGAGAAACAACTAACTAACCTATTAAAGCAAGAAAATAAGAATAACAACTAGCTAAACTATTAAAGAAAATAAACAACTAACTACTCTAAGATAACTTCTACTGCAAGTAATCTAATTAAAAATTCTCATTGAACAACTATATAGCTTAAGAGGCAAGTGGACTATATTCTTAATTCAAAACTATTTCTAATTCATAAAAAGGAAATCTATTTAATTGAAAGCAAGAAGAACTAACAACTAACCATTAATCTATGATAAGAAAACTTCTCTCTAACCTATCAAAGAAAAATACTATCTATCCTACAACAACAATAAAACTACCCTCTAAGATATGAAAGCAAGAAACTATATCTTCTGATCTATGAAAGTAGGAAACTAGATCTTTTAACCTATGAAAGAAAGAAAACTATCCTTGAACCTATGAAAACAGGAAAACTATCTTTTAACTTATAAAAACTCAAATATAGTGTTGGTGGTTGTGTGAATGTCTCTAGTGTCGTATGACATCTCGATGGAACTTGAAAAAAAAGGATAATTCAAGTGTATAAGCTCAACACTGATCTCAATAGCAAAGTGAAAGGTATGGATTAAACAATTCAATGAGAATTTATCCATGACATAAACAATCATCAATTACCCTGCATATTCATTTATTAACCATCAACAATTTAATGAGATCATAATTATAATTTTACAATATGTAAGAAAAATTCATACTTAAACTCAAGCATAACTAAGAAATACAATTGCAATCTAATTCTAGGAAGGAAATTACATAAAATGAAACTATGTTATATCTATTCTAACAATTCAAAATACTATAAGAAAAATGCTTGAAAATAGAATTAAAACATGACATATAAAAAGTAAACTAATGCATGTATTGACTAACAACTGGTTAAGCAAATTCTACAATAAAAAGACTGAAATTAACCCTATCCATCCATCAAATCCTTGTTAAAGAAAACCCAAATTAAAACTATGTTCTACTCTATTTAAAACTCTGTTTTAAATTTAATTCTAACAACATAAAATAAAACATAATCTAATATCTAATTGTACATGGGGTTAGCCTTGGAATTTCCAAATTCGTTCCTAACTACAAGATCAATGCATGATAACACAATCCATCATGCTAAACTGCAAAAGAGAATCAAAGCAATTAAACTATAACAACAAACTAATTAAGACAATGATAATGCATGTACAAAAAATAAAGAGGACAACTAAACTATGGAATGCATAAACAACATAAAGAACAGTTACCATATTGTTGGTGGTCCCCCCAACAAGTCATGGTCACTTCCTAAAAGAACACTATGAGCTTAACAATATGAATTCACTATTAAAACACAACAACACAATTTTTATATATCTTCGGCAATGGAAAATGGCAAAATAAGAGAGAGTCGTGTTTTTCTCCAATACACTATGTCTATTGCTTCTTAACCTATTGTCTGACCATCCTAGTGGTATTTATAATTTTACAGACCAAGTGGTCGACCAAAGGAGGGTCGAACCATTCTAAATTCGACAATTTACATTAAATGATGCCCCAACTGTTGAAACAGAGCAGGCCAATAATTGCCCTATTTAACAATCAAAATTGAATTGTCGGGAGTACAGTAGCTGGAGGGGGTAAGCATGAAAAAAACCCATGTCCCCGATTCTTCCATCATTGGCCACCAATACCATAACCGCCAAGTCACCCTCCATTTTTGTGCAAGACGTGGTGCTAGACGCAGTGTCGGATTGGGTACTGGATCAAGTGATGGAAGGAATGTCGGACTGAGTGCCAGAAGTAGAAACGTGGTGTAGTTTTTCCCTGTAACACCAAAAAAATGTGAATTATATATTTGGAATCATAAAACATGATGAATTATACTCAATATTGATATCAAACATGAATCGTACATACCTGGTGTAGATCATACCATTTTAACATAAAATTCTTCAAAAAGCTCCTTCAAAACATGAAAAACACATATGTACATTTAGAAAAAGTGTCTAATAGATGTCATAAAATTGATCATATCTCGGGCCCAACATTACCCCCACACTTACGATTTTKTAGKTCCCACTGCAAACAAAAAGAAGTTACCCCTCGTGACTAGGCTTGCTGAGGAGGATCATCTCTRGAAGCTTCTTCTTCTTGCTGTGAAGACTTTTCCTTGTGCCTCCTATGTTGCTTCAGCTGTGCTCTGAGGTTGAGGTTAGATTTGGTCATCTCATTGACCAACCATTGAAGGGAGTTAACCTTTGCTTGGAGGACTTCATTATCATGATGAAGGTGTGCATCTATTGTCTTCGTTTCCTCCAACTGTTGGAGAAGCTAATGGTTTTATTTTTGTAGCTTCTCAATGGTTGGGGTAGAATCAGTGATCCCCGAGGAAGGCTTAGATCCTTTTAGGGATGTGAACAATCTATCAGGTTTAGGATCTATAGTAGGCAAGGGTGATGTAGGAGTGATGGGGGATTGGTAAGGAGAGGTAGGCTCTAATTTTGTCTTTCTTAGTGGCTCTAACCCATCCGCAGAAACTTTCCTAAGTCTCTTATGAGGTCTCTCAAGATAGGAGGACACTTGGATAGGATCCGAATCAGGCATGGGTTTTTCATAAGGTTTGGTTCTTGTGCTCCGTGTCTCTTTCGAAAGGGTCCTTTACCAAAGAGATTGGCTCCCCTCCTATTTGTGGGAATGATGGGAAAGTCTTGTTGAATTAATTCTTCGATCTTTTTAGGTGTAGGATCAAGAGAGATTGAAGGCATTGAGGGGTTAACAATATCCTTCTTTTGGTCTTTTCTCTTGGTATTTTACCTGATGAAGAAGTAGGGATATCAACAAGATTTTTGTATTGTTCTGGAAAAGAGAGGGTTTGTGCAAGGGGGTTTGGAGTTCTTGGAGAAAGAGGCTTGGATGGAGAGATAGTTTTTAGGCTAAGTGGCTTTTTTGCCAGTCCTAATTGTCAAGTGAGGCATTGCAAATCGATAGATAAAGGCATCCCAAGTTTGCCCCTGTTTCTCTAGTTCAGCTAGAACAAGGAGTTTTATCAAGCCATGGTGAAAGAGACTGTTGTGGGGGTTAGTCACATTCTTCCTCAGTTGAGAGGACATCTTCTCCAATATTTTTAGAAAATAGAAGGGGAAGTTCAAAGGTTTGTTGAACAGAAAATGAGCCAGCAATCTAAAATGACAAGCTTTGAAAGTGGAGTATCTACCTTCAAAGGTAATAAACCTTATGATGATGATGAGGGGGTTGGTCAATTACACCTTTATCCACTCCCTAGAATATCCTTTTGCTCCTGAACTATTCTCGAATTTGGGATTAAAAACCCTGTTATAACTTGAGCGCAACAATTGGGGGTTTTTGAACCATCTATCTCCCATTCTTGGGAGCTTTGTAGCTGCAGCAATAGAATATTCTGAGACTTCAAAGGTAAGAGACCCTACATGTGTTGTCATCCCATTGAAACCGAGGCTGAATTGCATGGAGAGGTCATCATTGTGGTCATGCAAGTTAGAAAAAAATGCCCCCCAACCTGCGCTCAAAAACATCTCTCTGCATTGTGGGAATTCGGGAATGGAAAAGAGATCTACATAGGAAGAGGTTTTTTACCTCCTAGGCATTGTGGCAGAGGCGAAATTCATCGGGGAAGGGTGCGAACAGGCCAAGAGATGGCACGAATTAGGCACGGTCTGAGTGATATTTCAACAGGGGAAGAGATGGCAGAGGTTGGGCGCAATTTCTTAACACAGGGCAGAGAAAATGGCAAGAGAGAATGGAGATAATGGTTGCCCAGTCCGATTTTGAATGTGCCTATAGTGGAGTAGGTTGCACACATGTGCACACGGGCTGCTATGTGTGGAAAATTTGAATTCAACGACTTTATTTTGGAGGTAATGCAATGATGTGCAGTTAGATCAATGTCCAAGTCTTTTGACTTGGAAATTTGATCATGAACATATAAAGCATCTTCAATTAGTTGCCTGCAACCAATTCAATTGAATGTAGTTGAGTTCTAGTTACCTGGAATCTAGGACATTTATTGGTGTGTAATTCATATGGTACGTTTTTTGGCACCTCATACGGAATTTCATATGGCACTTCATACGGTACTTCATATGGTACCTCTGTGTTAAGTACATTTACATTTCTTATAATGGATAGCCTACAAATTTGAAGTGTTTTTGACAATCAAAGTGGTAAATGAGTAGAGGAAAAATGTTCCCCTTTTGTTGATTTTTCCATCATGCTCACTCAATCCTCTTTCATATGACAATAATGTCAAACCTACAATGAACAGGTTATGGCAAGCATAAAACATGTATTGTCAATCCTACAATGCACAAAACTGATAAAGAGTGGTATGTTAAGTATATGTTCAGTAATTTATAGCACACAAGAGTTTAGCATTTCAAACATAACATGAATATTAATGTAATAACCAATATCATAGAAATAATACAAAAATTCTTGCAAAGTTTTATTTCTCGAGGAAATGATCATTTGTCATCTCATGAACCCCTCCCCCACACTTAAGTATTGTGAAACCTCACAATCAAAAGTATAGGAAACCAGTTAGTATCCCCCAATAGCCGAAGATTTATAGTATGTCAAGTGTAAAGATAA
>SNQJ01S0060969.1:39332-50802 GCA_010110895.2 Picea sitchensis
TTTCCATGACTAACTGCTAATTAGACCTCCTTGTTACTCTTTGATAAAGACACTTGACTCAATTACTCAGGTTTCTTGGAAAAAATGTAGGTTTCTAGTCTTGATAGTTATGGTATCACTTCCTTATACGATGGTGATGAGTTTCAAGAGAAACTGCTTTAGAATGCCTAAAAATGAGAATTCTTGCAAAAATATGGCTAATTACAGTAAGTCAATATCCATTTGATGCTTTAGCAGAAACAAAATTCAAGTGTAACAATTTTTGAAGAAAGATCCTTGAAACTGTGTACTCCTGGTGAAATAAATACTTACAAAAATCTCTAGAATTGCCTTATTAACACAATTCAAAAACTATTTACATATATACAGTAGGAAATTCAGAAAATTTTTCAAGAACAAGAGGGGACTTCCCCATCTACTAAGGCCAATTCCTTGTCAATTGACATGACCTGTAGAAAATCCTCTTTGGAAATGGGCTTATGATAAAATTTAAGTCGATGTCCATTTACCACAAAGGAGACTTGTCCATCGTCAATTGTTTTAATTTTTATAGCTCCATTTTCATAACAGTGTCTACCTCATAAGGGCCCAACAACCGCGTGGTGAGTTTTGCCTTTGAAGGTTTTGAATCGGGAATCAAACAACAGAGCCCAATCACCAGGTTGGAAGTGTTTCTTCTTAATAAACTTGTCATGCCACTTGCTCCTCTGGTTTTGGACTAATATTATTCGTTGGATGGCATCTTGTCTGATTTCATCCAACTCATTCAATTGTAGGGATCATTGCTTCTGAGCCTTATCCAAGTTCAATCCTAATTATGTGGCAATACAGAAGGTCCTTAATTGGAATTATATTGGTAAAAGTACTTGTTTCCCGTACACTAGCTCATAAGGAGTATGCCTAGTGGTATTTCTCCAGGTAGTCTGGTATGCCCACAAAGCCTCTGGGATCCTATCAGCCTAGTCTCAGTGATGTAACTGAACAGTCTTGGTCAAGATGGATTCCATAACTTTGTTTGTGGATTCTACCTGACCATTGGCTTGCGGGTGATATGGAGAAGATTTACAATGTTTAATCCCATATTTATCTGTTAGATTTTTCATCAGCTTGGAAGTGAATTTATTCCCTTGGTCAGTAACAATTTCATAAGGGACACCGAAGTGGGTAAAGATGTCTTCATAGATAAATTCAACAACATAATTCTCTGTAGCCTTGAATAGATCTTTTGCCTCTACCCATTTGGTGACATAGTCTGTACAAACCAAAATACAGTTCTTCCTACGGGACATGGATGAAATTGGTCCTACAAAATCGAGGGCCCATTTTTCGAAGGGTTCTATCATAACTTGGGCCCACAAAGGAATTTTGTCAGCTGAAGTAGGTCTTCCTATCCTTTGGCAACTATCACAACTTCTCACATACTTGGTAACATCTTTGAAAATGCTAGGCCAATAGTAACCCGAATGTAACACCTTATATACTGTACGTTTGTCATAAAAATGGCCACCACATGGTCAATCATGACAACTTTGTAGTATTTCAGGTACCTCATCCTCTCGGACACATCTACAAATAAACAAATCAGGACCTGTTCAAAAAATATCATGACCAACCCAAGAGTAATTAGCACAATGTGTAATAATTTTCCACTTTTCATGAGGTGACAAATGAGACGATAACTTCCTAGTAGCTAGATAGTTTTCCATGTCCGCAAACCATGGGGTATTGACAGAAAGGGAAAAGAGGTTCTCATATGGGAAACTATCATCTATAGGGATATCATCATCATCCTCATTTTTTATTCGAGAAAGAAAATCAACTACTACATTATCCTTTCCAGGTCGGTCAAGCACAGTGATGTTAAATTCTTGCAATAACAAAATCCACCTGGTCACTCGGCCATTAGTTATGTGTTTATTCATGAGGAATCTAATGGATGAATGATCGGTATGTACAAATACTTCATAACCTATAATGTAATGACGAAATTTGTTAATATCATGAACAATTGCCAATAATTCTTTCTCAGTAATTGTATAGTTTAACTAGGCAGGTGACAAGTTCTTTCTCACAAAATAAATGGCATAGGACTGTTGGTCCTCTTTCTGCCCTAATACCCCTCCTATTGTAGTGTTGGAGGCATCAGTGGATATATGAAATGGGAGAGTCTAATTGGGCCCTATAAGAACTGGTGCCACAGACAGCTTAGCTTTCAAGGTTTCAAAGGCAGTTTGACACTCTTCATTCCAAACAAAATCAACATCTTTTATTAATAATCCAAACATAGGCGCAACAATCTTTGTAAAATTTTCAATAAACCACCGGTAATATCCGACATGTTCAAGAAATCTTCTCACATCTTTCCGAGTCTTTGGGGGTGGAAGTCTAACGATGACCTCAATATTTGTAGGATCGAATTTTATCCCTTCATATGAAACATGATGTCCTAGAACCACTCCTTCAGTTAACACAAATTTTCATTTTTCATGACTTAAAGATAGGTTCACTTCCTGGAATTTGTTGAGGACTTTTTCTAAGTTGTCTAAGGCTTCCTGGTAAGTGTTTCCATAGACTGTGAAGTCATCCATTTATACCTCCACCCAATCATGAATAAGATCGACAAAATCCCTAATATTGCTCGCTGAAATGTGGCAGGAACATTACACAATCCAAATGGAAAGACCCTATAGGCATAGGTGCCCGAAGGAAAAGTAAAGGTAGTATTATGTTGTTCCTCGGGTGCTATAAGAATATGATTGTACCTGTTGTACCCATCTAGAAAGGAAAAATACTTCTTTCCTGACAAGGTATCTAGAACTTGGTCAATGAAAGGGAGAGGAAAGTAGTCTTTCAGAGTGGCTTTGCTGAGTTCTAAAAAATCAACACAAATTCTCCATTTCCCGGTCACTTTATTTGGAACCACTACAAATGGGGATACCCACTTACTGTTGGATATGGGATAGATAAATCTAACATTTAATAACTTTTGGATCTCCTCCTTGACTGTGTCTTTGAGTGTTGGGTTCATCCTTCTCTGGGGTTTCCTAACAGGTGTTACTTCCCCCTGGGTATATATGTGATGGATGCATGTGTCAGGGTGTATACCCTTCATGTCAATGTATTCCCAGGAAAATTCTCCTGATTGTTCTTTAAGGATATCTACTAACTGTTTCTATTGCTCTAGATCTAGCCCGAAGTTTGTATGTAAAAATTTTCATGGACTAATCTTGTAGGGCTTAGTGTAAGACATGGCAGACTCATCTATCTCGAAAATAAAAGATGTCGAAGAAAAAATGGATGGGTCTAATTTTTCTTGATATTCTTCCCCAAACATGTATTCAAATTAGGGAAAAGACTGTGGAAAATCCACACATGTGATAGCAGAAATAAACTAGTTTAGCACATTTTGTTTTGTGTGCACCTGAAGTGCCCATGCATGGTCACTTAGAAATACGGTTTCTTCCCAGTCCTCGTTATCATATGGAAATTCAAGCCACCATATATTCTCCATAATAGGCTGATTTGGAGGGTAAATGGTGAGCTTCTGAATAGAGAGACCATTTGATATGGTCATTTCCCCTTCTCTACAGCCAATAAATGCATTGGATGTGGCTAGCCAAGGTCTTCCCAAAATGACGGGATGGCCTTTGGAAGGATACTTTGAGTGAATAACAAGAATATATATGGGGTACTCCCATGACGCTAATGTAACCATGACACCATCTAAAATTCCTTCAAGTATAACCCTAGTCTCATCTTCTAATTCCAAAATGGTTGGGGTAGGTCGAAGAAGAGGTTGTAACTATAATTTTTCCAAGTTAGTAGCGGTCATAACATTGATGGCTTCCCCTAGGTCTATGAGAAATTTGATTAGCCCATGGTGAAAGGTATTGTGCTCTAGGTTGATAGCATTTTTTCGAACGTGCTGATACATATTGGCCATGATATTCCATAAGAAGAAGGGAAGGTTGATTTCTTGTTTTTTCTGGAAATGTAACAAAAACCACATATTATAGATGAAGGTGATAAAATACCTTCCTTTGTAGGTGATAAATCTTTGTACCACTACCAAGTGATTATGCCATTCTTCTTTCACCCATCCACGTTAAACTCCTTTACTCCAATTAGAGTCCTAGTGGTATGGTAGTAAGTACACATTCCAACTCTATTCCTTAATTCACATCCCCTTAAACCAACATTCTCCTCTCAGTTGTAACCCCATGGTGGACTCTACAAAGTCCTCTGAGACTATAAGTTCAAGATATCATATTTGATCTTTCGTTCCATCAAATATCTCAACAAAATCTCTAGTAACCTTCATGTTATAACTAACCTATTACTGGTGACACTTGAAAAATATTGCAATAACTAACCTATTACAGGAAATCAAGCCTTTACAGGAAATCCAAATTATGGTTGAACCTGAACCTATTTATATATACAAATGAACTATCCATTCTAAATAATGAAGATAAACTTTCTGATAGTTAGTTGTTGAAATGAACTGGAGCTGATAAGAACACATAGGTGTCCTAAAGGATGGGAATTGATTCTCCTTATCACAAATTTCATGCATGATCGATTATCCTTGGAATCATTTCTCAATCTAATTTAAGTTGGTGGTTCCTACTTGGGTATTGAATGACATTTTGACTGAGATCCAACGACTTTTATATTCATATTTGAAGTGATTTCATGAACATTAAATCATCTCATCATCATTATAAACAAAACAAAAATTACAGATTTTGTCTTCATCAGTCGCTACTATGCAAATCATCAAGGTGATACCATATTTGTAGAAGATGATATCTGGTAGAAAATCAACATTCTAGCAACACAACATTGTTGCAAGATTTATAGAAAACACTATGAATATCATTGTTTTTTAATGAATGATTATCTGAGAAGGGATGAATACTAGTATTGTGAGAGGTCGGGAAAAATAAGGTGGAATTGAAATGCTAAGAATTTCGATAATAGACTAGCACACTACCAGAAATCTAAAAACTATGAAACCAACTCCTGCAAATGACATTCTTCTACAGAAATATTGAATACACTCTATGAATGGATGAAACAAGTCTCATATACAAAAAAAATCTTTTTGAATTCGTTTCCCTACTCCTCCCAACAATCAATATGATGTAGGAGCATCTCAAGCGACCGAGCGTGGAGATAATTGGACAGCTGGAAAAGCACCCAGCACAAATTTTGAAACATCTTGAACAATTAATGAAACATCAAGTGGAGGCGCACTTGTATAATGTAAATGGACCTTGAGCGATTTGCTCTCGTCCTTAGTAGGTAGAAGGCATTTTTAGTAGTTAATGCAAGTAGATAGAATTGAATGTTAGATTAGACAGTTTTAGAGCGCAAGAGGGAAATGGGATATAAACACCCTCCTTGTGTATTGTAACATTATTATGAAGAGCGGGAAGATTATTGAGAAGAGAGCATAGAAGAGAAGAAGAGAGCTGTGTAGAAGACTCCATGTACAGAAGTTATGAATTAATACAAGAAAGCTATGATTCAGACTCATGGTGTCCATATATTCTCTGTGTATGCATCTTTGAATGTTATGCTCATGAATTGTTTACTCTTTCTGTCATGCAATTGCGTGTATGCTATGTATGAATGATTTCTTTTTGAATGTTTGAAATTTGAGAGGAAAGGGGAGAGGAATGAGTTTCAATTGTTTCTCTATCTGAGCAAGAGTTCTTGCAAGGAGTGCAGTCGAATTGTCCGCAAGGAGTGCATTGACAAGGTGTTCAGAGGTTTGTCTCTAAAATCTCAAGAGAGATAGCTTTTGTTCTCATTCACACCAGAGGTGCAGTTAGGCACAGGATCTGTGAAAGGAGTGTGCAGGCTGAGTGAAGTCTCAGGGTTGTGAACCTGAGCAAAGCCTTGAGAGAATACTGTTGCAGGTGTGCACAGAGTCGAAGGGTTTCAACACTTGGAAGTGTTTGAAAGTCTTCCGCAAGGACTGCATGCAAGGGTTTTCTGAAAGACTCAGAGTTCGGAAAGTTCAGAAGGATTTGAAACTTTGAAGGAGTCGAAGGAAGGCATAGCGACGTCGGACCACAGGAGGATGAATTCTCGAGGAAAGGACGGATGGTCGGAATTCTCTGAAGAGAATTCACGAAGTCCCATGAGTTGTCCGATCTCACGAAAGAACAAGGGAGTTACCATGAGTATTCCTAAAGGTTCTAAGCTCAGGAGGAGTAGGACCATAGATCCAAGCGACAAGGGCCATTGGATTTACACGTGGATTTCTATATCGGGGTTTCATGGGTGGAAGTCCCGTAAAATTTGCAACAGGAATCGTGAAATCATGAAACGTGAAGTCCCAAAAAGCTAAAAGGATTTGTGTTGGCCACAGAGGAGTCATCGAGTTGACAGGTGGCGCACTGTTGACATGGAGTCAAACTCCGTTGATCATTTCCGATTTTCAGGGAGTGAAGTCCGAATTTTTTGCATTAGGATTTCTGATATCGTAAAGTCCGAAGTCCTGATGGAGTAAAGGGGCGTTGAAAGGTCAACCTTGTGAACGTGTCAGAATTTAGAAACATCGGGTTTCGGGAATCACGGGAACAAGTTGTTGGACACCGCGACCGTCGAAATCACGATAAGGAGAAGTCTAAAAAAGAAAGAGGAAGGGTCAACGTTGACTGTTTTTGGGTTTCAGAGATTTGAGAGACAAGCGCTTGACCTACGAATTCGCGAAAGTGCGAAGTCTGATCTCCCGAAGTACAAGGGGGAAATTCTTGAATTTGCTGTGGGTGTAGATTTCCCGAAGGGGAAATAGAAGAGCTATTGCCGAAAGCTCTTCGAGCCAGTGGATAAGGAAAGATCCTGTGTGGACGTGGACCTTCCAACCTGCGGGTTGTGGAGGGGGCGTGCGTCATCAATTTCTAGTATCAGAGCCCAGAAAAGTTCTTTGCTTTCTGTAGTAGAGAAGAGGAGAATTCACCATGCCGCCAAGGAGGAGGGACAAGAAAACACCCGATCCACCATAGGATAGGGAAATGCCGAGAAGAAGAGGTAGGCAGATGACTGATCCAGCCTTGGAGAAAGAAATGTGTGATCTACGAGCTAGACTCAAAGACATGGAGACAACCTAAAGACTCACAGTCAGTGCTGGGGATCTAAGTGATTCCGAGAGTGAAATTGAGGCTGAACATGAAGAAGAAGTTCCAGCTGAAGATGCAACAAATGAACGTTTGATCAAAGCTATTGCAAGAATGGGTGCAAGAGCAAAGATGGACATTCCAATTTATGAGGGAAACTTGGATGCAGAGGAGCTTCTAGACTGGATTAGAGATCTGGACACATACTTTGACTATGAAGATGTCAAAGAGGACAAGAAAGTCAAGCATGTTGTCACAAGATTGAAGGGACATGCAACATTGTGGTGGGATGAACTACAAGCTAACAGATGCTACAAAGGCAAGCAGAAGATCAAAATCTTGGATAGAATGATCACAAAGATGAAGGCGAAATTCATCCCCAAATATTACCAGATCACTCTGTTTAGGAGGATGCAGAACCTGAGACAGAAGCTGATGACAGTGAAAGAATACACTGAAGAATTCTACAAGCTGAACATCAGGGCAGGTCATCGGGAGAGCGATGATGAAAAAGTATCTAGATACATGAATGGCCTGAGATATGACATTCAGGATGAGATGAGCATGGTAACCATATGAACGGTGGAATATACTTATCAGATGGCTCTGAAAGAGGAAGAGAAGCTGAGCCTAAAACCAGGTCAAAGAGGTCGAGGAAGAAGTCAGCCCAAAGGAAAATCAGTTGCCCAGGAAAAATATCAGAATCCCAAGGAAGACTGGAAGAAACCTCAGACTCGAACTGAGAGAGGTGGAACCTCA
The DNA here is from genome assembly GCA_010110895.2 of Picea sitchensis. Taxonomy (NCBI): domain Eukaryota; kingdom Viridiplantae; phylum Streptophyta; class Pinopsida; order Pinales; family Pinaceae; genus Picea; species Picea sitchensis. Next base: position 47,222 of record SNQJ01S0060969.1, read on the forward strand.
CAGAGAGGGAAATATGTTGAACAACAAGGGAAACATACCGAACAGAGAGGAGATTATGCTGATAATAACACTTTTCCTCGTACTAGAGGTAGAGGAAGAGGAAGAAGTGGAGTAATAACATGCTTCACATGTGGAAAGAATGGGCACAAGTCTTACGAGTGTCTAGATAAAAAGAAAGAGAGTGGAGAAGCTCACATCACTGAAGCACAGAGGCAATATTTTGAGGCATAAGATGCTGAAGGTGGAAGATCACTGATGATGTGAAAAGTTCTTTTGACACCAGAGAAGGAGGTGGAGAGTTCACTCCAAAGAACCAGACTTTTCAGGACTTCTTGCAAGACCAAGGATAGGGTATGCAAGGTCATTGTGGATAGAGGTAGCATAGATAATCTCATTTCTATGGATATGGTAGAAAAGATGGAGTTGGAGACGATTGATCATCCAAGCCCATACAGAGTTTCGTGGCTACAAAAAAGACATCATGTAACTGTCACTAAATAATGTTTAGTTGAATTTAAGATAAGAGGATATAATGATAAGATGCTATGTGATGTCATTCCTATGGATGTTTGTCATCTATTGCTCTGTAGATTATGGCAATATGACAGGAATGTGATTCATGATGGGAGGATGAACACATACACCCTAGAGAAGAATGGGAGGACTCACATGTTGCTTCCAATCAAGGATAAGGAGGTGAAACCGGAAGTAAGCAACATTGTACTTCTCATGAGTGGGAAGGAACTTATTACAAAGGTTAAGAAGAAGGAGGAACTGTAGTTCATTATGGTCAGAAAGCCTAGAATTATTTTGACCAACACAAGGGTGGATGATTTACCAGAAGAGGTTCAGGAACTATTGGAAGAGTTCATTGACATAGTAGTGAACGAACTACCTCGTTCATTTCCACCGATTAGAAGTGTGAGTCATCACATTGATCTCATACCAGGAGCCAGTTTTCCAAACAAATATTCGTACAGATTGATGTCGTAAAAGAATGAAGAGGTTAAAAGGAAAGTCTAGGAGTTATTGGACAAAGGTTTGGTCAGGGAATGCTTGAGTCTGTGTGATGTTCCAATAGTACTCAGTCTGAAGAAAGATGGAGGCTGGAGGATGTGCACTGACTTGATGGCGATTAACAAGATAACCATCAAGTACATATTTCCATTACCAAGGATGGATGATCTGATGGATTGCTTGAGTGGAGCAAAGTATTTTTCAAAGATTGATTTGAAAAGTGGTTATCATCAAATCTGCATGAGAGAAGGTGATGAATGGAAGACAACATTCAAAACCAACGAAGGGTTGTATGAATGGCTTGTTATGTTGTTTGGCTTAACAAATGCACCGAGTACCTTCATGAGGTTGATGAATGAATTCCTAAGGGAGTTCATCGGAAAATTTGTTATCGTATATTTGGATGACATACTGGTTTTCAGTAAAATAGTGGCAGAGCATATGAAGCATTTGGCTACAGTGATGTAGAGATTAGAGCAGGAGAAGATGTTGATAAACATGAAGAAATTATCATTCATGAAGACAGAGCTCATCTACTTGGGATTTGTTATTTCTGCAGATGATTTGAGAATGGATCCAGATAAGGTGGAGGTAATCAGGAATTGGCCATCACCGAAGAATATCTTTGAGGTAAGAAGTTTTCACGAATTAGCTAGTTTCTACTGGAAATTCATTAGAAATTTCAGTGGAATTAGTGCACCGATGATGGATACAGTGAAGAAAAGACACAAGTATTTTCATTGGACAGAAGAGGCTGAGAAGAGTTTTAATCTTTTGAAGAGGAAGATTACGGAACAACCAGTTTTGGTGTTGCCGTATTTCCAAAAGTCATTTCAAGTGAAATGCGATGCGAGTGGATTTGCAATAGGGGTAGTCTTGAGTCAGGAAGACAGGCCGATAGCATACTTCAGTGAGAAGCTGAATGAAGCGAAAGTGAAATACTCCACTTATGATAAGGAGTTTTATGCTATTATACAAGCATTGAAGAAATGGAGGCATTACTTGATCCCAAAAGAGTTTGTCTTGTACAATGACAATCATGCATTGCAATTTGTGACTCAATAGGAAAAGTTGAATCAAAGACATGTTAAATGGGTTGAGTATATGCAGAATTTTACTTTTGTGATTAAACATATTTTGAGTACTGCTAACAAAGTTGTTGATTCTTCGAGCAGGAAGTGTTTATTGTTGCAGGAGTTCAAAGTCAAAACATTGGGTTTTGATGATTTCAGGAACATGTATACAGATGATCCAGATTTTAAGGAAGCGTATGAAGCAGCTGAGAATCCAATTCTCAAATATAGAAGCCAATGGGTAGAATACATGATCCAGGAAGGATTACTGTTTAAAGGTAACCAACTATGTATTCCAAAATGCTCCATGAGGGAGAATCTGTTGAAGGAGAAACACAATAGAGGATTGACAGGGCACTTTGGTCACGACAAGACGTTCGCAAAGTTGAATGAGTCATATTTTTGGCCGGGAATGTGAGCAAATGTCAAGAGATTTGTGGACAGATGCAAAATTTTCTAGCATTTGAAGGGGAGGAAACATAATGCAGGGTTTTATCAACGATTTCCCATACCTGAGAGGTCGTGGGATGCAATGAGAATGGATTTCATATTGGGGTTGCCAAGAACACAAAGAGGATTTGACTCAATCTTTGTGGTGGTGGATAGATTTTCCAAGATGGCACACTTCATTCCATGTCAAAAGACCAGTGACGCAACTCACATTGCAAATCTGTTTTTTAAAGAAGTCATTCGACTTCATGGATTACCAAGAAGCATAGTTTCAGATCGAGACACCAAATTCATATGACACTTTTGGAGGACCTTATGGAAGAAGCTGGGAACTAACTTGTCATTTAGTTTGGCTTATCATCCTCAAACGGATGGATAGACATAAGTGGTGAACAAAATTCTGGGAGACTTGCTGAGAAGCCTGGTGATAGAACGCCACAGCTAGTGGGACAACATATTAACACAGGCAGAATTTGCTTATAACGACTCAGTTAACAGAAGCACAGGGCAAAGTCAATTTCAGATTGTCTATGGCATGCAGCCGAGAGGAATTTATGAATTGAGGGAATCAACACATAATGCAACTAGCAGCACTAGTGTAGAAGATTTCGCAGAGGCGATGAAGGAACTTCACAGCCAGGTGAAGGAACAGTTGCAGAATTCGAGCCAAGAATATAAGCGCAGAGAAGATCAACACAAAACACAACTTTAGTTTGAGGTTGGTGACATATAATAAGTTGAAGATGAAGAAAATCGGACCATGTAGGGTCTTGAAGAAATTTGGGGCGAATGCTTAGGAGATTGAGTTACCCGATGGGATCAGAATTTCTCCGATATTCAATATCTCAGATTTGTACGCATATAAAGCTAAAGAAGTAGGAACAGGAAATGAGAAACTAGTGATCCAGTGGACAAAGAAGATGCCAGTTGCAGAAAATCCACAGATGGAGTGCATACTGGACAAAAGAGTGAGCAAGAAGACCAGGCGGAAAGAATATTTTGAGTATCTGTTCAAGTGGAAGGGCCATCCAGTTGAAGATG
>SNQJ01S0060969.1:50852-63314 GCA_010110895.2 Picea sitchensis
TATGAAGCAGCTGAGAATCCAATTCTCAAATATAGAAGCCAATGGGTAGAATACATGATCCAGGAAGGATTACTGTTTAAAGGTAACCAACTATGTATTCCAAAATGCTCCATGAGGGAGAATCTGTTGAAGGAGAAACACAACAGAGGATTGACAGGGCACTTTGGTCACGACAAGACATTCGCAAAGTTGAATGAGTCATATTTTTGGTCGGGAATGCGAGAAAATGTCAAGATATTTGTGGACAGATGCAAAATTTTCTAGCATTTGAAGGGGAGGAAACATAATGCAGGGTTTTATCAACGATTTCCCATACCTGAGAGGTCGTGGGATGCAATGAGCATGGATTTCATATTGGGGTTGCCAAGAACACAAAGAGGATTTGACTCAATCTTTGTGGTGGTGGATAGATTTTCCAAGATGGCACACTTCATTCCATGTCAAAAGACCAGTGACGCAACTCACATTGCGAATCTGTTTTTTAAAGAAGTCATTCGACTTCATAGCTTACCAAGAAGCATAGTTTCAGATCGAGACACCAAATTCATAGGACACTTTTGGAGGACCTTATGGAAGAAGCTGGGAACTAACTTGTCATTTAGTTTGGCTTATCATCCTCAGACAGATGGATAGACATAAGTGGTGAACAAAATTCTGGGAGACTTGCTGAGAAGCCTGGTGATAGAACACCACAGCTAGTGGGACAACATATTACCACAGGAAGAATTTGCTTATAACGACTCAGTTAATAGAAGCACAGGGAAAAGTCCATTTCATATTGTCTATGGCATGCAGCCGAGAGGAATTTATGAATTGAGGGAATCAACACATAATGCAACTAGCAGCACTAGTGTAGAAGATTTCGCAGAGGCGATGAAGGAACTTCACAACCAGGTGAAGGAACAGTTGCAGAATTCGAGCCAAGAATATAAGCGCAGAGCAGATCAACACAAAAGACAACTTTAGTTTGAGTTTGGTGACATATAATAAGTTGAAGATGAAGAAAATCGGACCATGTAGGGTCTTGAAGAAATTTGGGGCGAATGCTTAGGAGATTGAGTTACCCGATGGGATCGGAATTTCTCCGATATTCAATATCTCAGATTTGTACGCATATAAAGCTAAATAAGTAGGAACAGGAAATGAGCAACCAGTGATCCAGTGGACAAAGAAGATGCCAGTTGCAGAAAATCCACAGATGGAGTGCATACTGGACAAAAGAGTGAGCAAGAAGACCAGGCGGAAAGAATATTTTGAGTATCTGTTCAAGTGGAAGGGCCATCCAGTTGAAGATGCCAGCTGGGAGAACGTAGCAGAGGTATAGAGGCATGGACAGACCGTGCGTGAGGCATGGACAGGAGCCCATGAAAATTTTCAAGCGAGGGAGTATGATGCAGGAGCATCTCAAGCGAGCCAGCGCGGAGACAATCAGACAGCTGGAAAAGCACCCAACACAAATTTTGAAACATCTTGAACCATTAATGAAACATCAAGTGGAGGCACACTTGTATAATGTAAACGAACCTTGAGCGATTTTCTCTCATCCTTAGTAGGTAGAAGGAATTTATAGTAGTTAATGCAAGTAGATAGAATTGAATGTTAGATTAGACAGTTTTAGAGCACAAGAGGGAAATGGGATATAGACACCCTCCTTGTGTATTGTAACACTATTATGAAGAGCGCGGAGATTATTGAGAAGAGAACATAGAAGATAAGCAGAGAGTTGTGTAGCAGACTCCATGTAAAAAAGTTCTGAATTAATACAAGAAAGTTGTGATTCAGACTCATGGTGTCCATATATTCTCTGTGTATGCATCTTTGAATGCTATGCTCATGAATGTTTTACTCTTTCTATCATGCAATTTATTTTATGCTATGTATGAATGATTTCTTGTTGAATGTTTGAAATCTGAGAGGAAAGGGGAGAGGAATGATTTTCAATTATTTCTCTATCTGAGCAAGAGTTCCTACAAGGAGTGCAGTCGAATTGTCCACAAGGAGTGCATTGACAAGGTCTTCAGAGGTTTGTCTCTGAAATCTCAGGAGAGATAGCTTTTGTTCTCATTCACACTGGAGGTGCAGTTAGGCATAGGAGTCGTGCAAGGAGTGCGCAGGCTGAGTGAAGTCTTAGGGTTGTGAACTTGAGCAAAACCTTGAGAGACTACTGTTGCAGGTGTGAGCAAAGTCTAAGGGTTTCAACACTTAGAAGTGTTTGAAAGTCTGCCTCAAGGAGTGTGTGCAAGGGTTTTCTGAAAGACTCGGAGTTGGGAAAGTTCATAAGGATTTGGACCTTTGAAGGAGTCGAAGGAAGGCATAGCGATGTCGGACCATAGGAGGACGAATTCTCGAGGAAAGGACGGACGGTCGGAATTCTCTGAAGAGAATTTGCGAAGTCCTGTGAGTCGTCATATCTCATGAAAGAACAAGGGAGTTACCGCGAGTATTCCTAAAGGTTCTAAGCTCAGGAGGAGTACGACCGTAGATCCAAGCCACAAGGGCCGTTGGATTTACACGTGGATTTCTATATCGGGGTTTCGTGGGTGGAAGTCCCATAAACTTTGCAACGGGAATCGTGAAATCACGAAACGCGAAGTCCTGAAAAGATAAAAAGATTTGTGTGGGTCACAGAGGAGTCACCGAGTGGACAGGTGGCACACTATTGACATGGAGTCAAACTCCATTGATCATTTCTGATTTTCAGGGAGTGAAGTCTGAATTCTTTGCATTAGGATTTGCAATATTGCGAAGTCCAAAGTCCCGATGGAGTAAAGGTGAGTTGAAAGGTAAACCTTGTGAACATGTCGAAATTTTGGAACATCGGGTTTTGGGAATTGCGGGAACAAGTTGTTGGACACCGCGACTGCCAAAATCGAGATAAGGAGAAGTCTAAAAAAGAAAGAGGAAGGGTCAACATTGACTGTTTTTGGGTTTTAGAGATTTGAGAGACAAGCACTTGACCTATGGATTCTTGAAAGTGTGAAGTCCGATCTCCTGAAGTACAAGGGGGAAATTCTTGAATTTGTTGTGGGTGTAGATTTCCCGAAGGGGAAATATAAGAGCCATTCCGAAAGCTCTTCGGGCCAGTGGATAAGGAAAGATCCTGTGTTGACGTGGACCTTCCGACCTGCGGGTTGTGGAGGGGGCATGCTTCATCACAATATTCCCTTTTTATTTGTAAAAGAAATCAAAAGCCTGCAACATTTGTACATAAGATGAAACTATGAAGTCTTCCAACATTCCAAACCTTGTGGTACAATATTTCCATGTGAATGAATTTGTTGAGGTAAAACATGGAAAATAATTCATTGTATTACTAACCATTAATGAATGTTGTTAACCAACTTGACATCACCCAACATTGATGAAAATGAGTGTCAAGGTACCTTAGTGCATTGTGACAGGTATGAATAGAGGTGTTAAAGTTGAGTCACCTATGAAATATGACATTCATGAGACATTAATGTATTTCTACTTCTTTTAGTGAGTAAACATGTCATTGATGTATGAAAACTCCAAGACACTATAAAATCTCTAATCTTGATCCTAGATAAGGTGTTGAGGTCAATGGTTCAAGATCTGTTGGAAGGGGGGCCTTAGGGAATCCCACATCATCCAATCTGAGCATAAAACAAATGATTTTTGAAGTAACATGATGTGCAAATTATTATGAACTTTGGAAACCAGAAACCTAGTTTTCAAGAAAATCTCATGCCTAAATGTGCCAGAGTTCTGGTTTTCATAGTTAGGATTATTTTTTGTCTTTACTATTTTATTTATTTCTTCTAACTAGCCTACCCTACCTATAAAAGGGAACCTTTTATGAAGTATAAGAGTATTTCCAATGGATCCATGTACGTAATAGGATTACAAATATACTCATATTCAAGTTTGAGAAATATGCTTTGATAAATACAAAAATATGAGAGACCAACTGGTCTGATTGATATGGTGCCAAGTAATGTTGGAGAGTGGAGTGGCCTTTTGTCCTAATGATTGGATGGAACCAAGTTTTGATGTAGTATTTTCCTCCTTATTTCTCTTGTTCATTAGCACTGGCTTGCATGTCCTCCTTTTTCATACCTTGTGGATCTTCAAGGATTTGTCTCTTGCAAAAATGATCCGAACACAAACTTGCAATAAATTTTTCAATCTCAAGTTCTAGTGCTTGCTCCTTGTTGAATGTTGTCCATGGTTCTTTGGTATCCTCTATAGATTCACAAGGATAATCAAATAAAACTTCTAGATATGCTTGATGGAGATGTGTCTCATGGAACTTTTTCTCTTCTATCCCTTCCTGAGATGTAGATCTGTCTCCAATTTCTTGAACCAAGATTTGAGAAAGTTCTTGGAGTAGCACATTCTTGAGCATTCTGAAATTCTTCTTTATTGTTGATGGTTCCTTTCCTGCACATGGATTAGTACATGGGGTGTTCTTACAACACCAAAAATACAAAATTATGTAATTTAAATGAAATATGTATAAATAAATACACCACACTAAGAAAATTTTTATCATGTACTTGGATACCTTCATGATACTAAGCTCTTGTTGTCACTAAGTTATCTGTTGACATGAATTATCCTTTTCCTTTCCAGAAATCAAACCTAAAGAAGACATATTATACCAACATTATTTAGATTCGGTGAGATAGTGTACTCACTATAGTGAATGTGAAGGTTCTTACATCTCATCTTATCGTCACTATCTCACTACATCTAGAATGTTAGCACAATAGCAAGAGAAAAAGAAGGAAATATAAAAAAAATTACTGATGCCTAATTCCTTAGCATGTCCCCCCAACAACGTCGCCAAAAATGTGGGTGAATATATAGGTATAGATTATGAAAATTAAATTATCAACCAGGATGTTCATAAACTTATGTGTTTCTAGAAAATTATATGCCAGAATAGACAACTAAAATACCCCTATTAAATTCAATAAACTAATGGGACACTTCTAGGGATCGAGATTAAATATTGAGGCTGTGATCACTTAGTTTATTCAATAGTTAGAATGATTCCTATAAATCTATTAGATAATAAACTAAAGGAAATATACAATCATGAATCAAATCTAGAGTATTCAAGGTTGTAGGTTCAGGTCCCATAGATTACGTTTTATTAGAATTCCTGGGTTAACAAGTCATTGTATCTCTAGCAACACACTTAAAAATAAATTAACAACTTAATGTAAATAAAACATAGTTTTAAGAAATTAATGGTAAAATACTCTATAAACGAAAAGAAATAAGATCTAGAAATTAGAAATGAAAAGACTCCATTTGCTACACAATACTAAACTAACTAATCAACAATACAATATAGTGCATTACCAATCCAAAGGGAACACCTGGTTGGAAAACCAGTGTAGGGAAACTACAATGTTAGAATCACAACCAAAACATTGTTAAACAATCACAACATTTGTATTCATCATTCAAATAAAATTGACCTTGCCAAAGTATCAAATATCCATTATTCTATCCTCTCTATACAATATTTTCAATGACACCATTTCTCTTATGTAACTCTATATATATCTAAGTCTCCACTCTATATCCATAGCATTTACAATTAGATTACATTTTAAATATACATATATCTTCTCTATATTTCCCCCCCAACGATCAACTCCTCTATAACTATAAATCTATACTTGGAAGATGCAAACATATCCTGAAAACTTGGCTAAGGATAGTATTCAAGTATTATCATGAGCTATTCTCATGACATAATTTATGAGAATAGATCTCTTGTCCAAGATCACATTTTCCTTGCTAGTGGTTGTTAAGAGGTTGACTGCATGTTTGACCATGCCACTGCACCTACTAAGCTAGATGTAGGTTTGATTTCATGAACACAAATCCATATCAATTTCATTGTTGACAAAATTTATATGCTCATTTATTCTCTAAGATAGCATGAATATGAAAATTGATTAAGCACTATTGAATTTATGTAGATGAATGTTACATGATTTATCCACCTATCATCAAAAGGGTATATAACATAGTAATGATGAGATGAATAAATTTCGTATGTAAAATATTACTAAAAACATTGGGAATCAAGATAAAATCATGGATTAATTACCTTGTGGAGTTTCTTATTATATGTTTTTTAGAAGGGAAGAATGCACTGGTAAAGTTACAAAATATGTAGGTGTAAAAATGGGAGAAAGGGGAAGGTATAGTACTTGCAAAATGTTGTCCAAACATGGGCTCAACAAGCCACCCTTATTATGATCTTATTTTCCAATTATCTCCAAGGTCCAGGAGTTCAAAACAACCCTTACAGTCTGAGCTGACATTCTATGTGCCCTCAAAGAGAATTTGGTCTTGGCTCAGAGTCACATGAAGAAAAAAGCTAATTAGTGTTGCTCCAAATGCCACTTTTATGAAGGGGGTCAGGTGTTTCTTTGTCTAAAACCTTATAAGAAAACTTTCCTCAAAACAAATCACTTCCAAAAACTTCTCCAAAGTTTTATGTCCCTTCTACAATCCTCAAGTGTGGACAACCCATGGTTTACAAGTTATCCCTTCCTAGTCACTCTAAGTTCAATCTACTTTTTCATGTGTCTTGCTTAAATAAATTTATTGGAACCAAGTGCTAGCCTCAAACTAGTCTCCCAAAATTATATGAACAAGGATCCATTTGGTTTCAACCACACACAATCCTTTCCCAACGCGAGTGTCATMTCCATCAACACACAATTTAGGAAGTTTTAATATAGTGGAAGGATACAMAACTYGAGGATGCCACATGGAAGCCAACTTCCATTCTCCAATAATTACCACATATCAAGCCTTAAGGACAAGGTTTTTATTCAAGGGGGGAGGGAATGTTAGGGTCCTAGCCTCCCTAACCATTCAAGTAGATAGAATAATATRTTTTTCTATGTAATGAAGGTTGTTATTAGTAMATTTGTCATATGTAATAATGTGAACACTTCTAATGTAAGAATACTTACTAGAAGGTTCCACCTCTAGAAGGTTATTCCTCTAGAATGTTCTATAGAAGATATAAATAGTATAAAWAGGGGTAGAAATCATGGAAAAGGTCATGTTGTGAATTCATTTGTACTCGATCTCTTCTCAAYTGGAGRTTTCCYCCTCAAAGAGAAAAGAAAWTTTTTCTCTCAATATAATAAAGGTATCATCTTTTGGATCAATTTTTTCATTGTSCTTRCAATTTCTCTCTTTCTTCTAACTATTGTGATAATAATTGTATTTATGCTTTACGTATTTCCTTATGGTATCTTACACCTAGTCTAGGTCAAGCTTCCAAGAATCCCTCTTGAATTTTGGTCCATTAATGTTTTCGAATAGATAAACAACTTCATTGGTACTTATATAGAGGTATACATGATCTGTAATATCTTGGTCATTATGGATATCAAGAAAATATTCGTGGGACTGGACTTGTATGAAGGCTTCATAGAGGAAATGTTGATTAAAAAAGACTCAATCTCTCACACCCAAGTGTTGGATTATTCAAGCATATTTTTTGGATGTATCTGTTGTAATAAATTTCACCATTTAGTTTTTGAATGTGATATTCCCTTTGAATGAAAGGTGTGTTTAAAAAAAAATATCTGAAAGGAGGGAAAATAGGATGCTAGGGCTAGATCTCTCTATCTAAATAGTCTCGGCCCAAGGAGAATATTAATAATAATGTGAAGGTGGAGGTGGGAGGTTCCCTTTCAATTTAAGATAACATAAAAATATCTACATCATCGGTGACTTGTGATCTATTTATTGGTGCCACTTATATAGATCTAGAGCCACTAACTTCTAGTAAGAATACACACATTCGTTATTTGCAAGTCCTCTAGATTACTCCTCCAAATTTGAAATTAGGGTCAACCATAGGACATAATCACAATGAGGGAATTTATAAAGTGAAATGTAATTTAGGTGATATGATCTTCCATTCTATCCTAAGTAGATAATCTTGGGGGAAATCAGAGTGGGTGTTGATGTTGTTGTCCCTCATATGTCCCTTCCTCTTGATTCCCTAAGATACAAATATTTTGACTATAGGTAGTGTATAAATCGGGGGTGTTTGATATACTCCCCAGTGCACAATTTGATTCCTCACATTTTTCCTTTTTTGTAAAGGATTAAGCTCTTGGAGGTGGGGGGGACTTGGATCAAATGACCCCCACATTTATTCCATCTCTATAATGGGTATAAAGCCTTATATTTGTAGGTGAAAAGTGTCTACTAAAAGGGAATATTTTACAAGGAATAACAAACTATTGAAGGGGTCAATAGAAAATTATCCACGAGGCTCATGTCTCTAAATGTTAGGGTACTAGGGAAATCCCCCCCAAAATTGGCCCTGAAGCATCTTCTGGTGAAATATGATCTAGACAATTTTATTATCCAAGAGATAATGGGAGATGGTGTTATTTTGATCATTGAACTTGGTAAGATGTTTTGTGATTCAAAATTTATTTCTATGGATTATGCAGGTAGGTCAAGAGACCTTATTTTTTCTTAGAAGAAAAAATATTGGGATTCATTTTTTTGTAAAAACAAATCAACATGGAAGCGTTAATAATTGATGGTGATATAAATGTTTCATTTGGAAATGTATAAATTTTGGGGATAAATTCCAAATTAGTTATCCTATTTGACTATTTTCTAAGGATAATGAAAATCTAGTGTTTATGACATTGAAATAATTAACCTCCTACCAACCTGGAGGAACTTGTGTATCAATACAGGTAGGGTGTAAAAACACATGGGCTCCTTTTTAGTTAGTGACACATTCGTGTATGATGTTTTTAATGTTTTTCAGTGGATTGGGACTGGAGGTGATTTAGACCACTTACCAATCTTGTTAGAAATAAGAAATATGGGTTTGAAAGACCCTATCCCATTTAAATTCAATGAAAATCTTATTAGAAATAGCAAATATGGGTTTCAAAGACCCCATCTCATTTAAATTCAATGAAAATGTGATGTTAGACAAGGATTATGTGGAAACAAATAAGACAGGTTGGGTTCATGTGGATGTGTACTTATGGGAATCTATGACTCTTTAATTTTAGAACAACCTCAATAAGGTCAAATATATTTGTATAGAGTGGACTCATAAAACAATAAATAGGGATGATCAATCCTTATTCAAGGTGGAAACAAATTTGTAGGTTATCTTCTCAAATAACTTGATATAACTTGATGGGATTCCAATACGAAGCAACTATGTAGGAGGTTAAATCTATAGAAGGTAGATGAACGAAGATCCTAGCGATTAGAGAAGTTGAATGGCTACTAAATAGTTGGTGATGTAGTTTGAACAAGGGGATAATGGTGCTACGTTTTTCCACTAGTTTCCATATCATGTAAGAAGATCAACTATATTTTGAACATTCCCAAAGAAGATGGCATGATGGCTACATCATTCCATGAAATTGTTCAAGTGGGCATTTATATTTTAAAGAGCATTTATGATGAAGAAATAAGGGTGACTACTAAGAAGCAGTGGCAATGATGATTTTTTCCCTACATTTTCCAATGATGAGGAAATCTATTCTCTACTCAAAGAGGTATTCAAGAGTGAAATCTACATGGTTATGCACAATTTTTAGAAAGATAAGTGCCTTGGACCAGCTAATTGGATGATGAAATTCTTCAAATGTTTTTTTAGAGTTAATGGAGGATGATATTATAAAGGTAATCAATGAATCCTGATACTTAGGTAAAATGTTGTGTTCTTTAACACCACTTTCATCACTTTAATTCCAAAGTTCAACCTCCCAAATTCATTTTCTATTTTTAGGGTTATATATATATATATATATATAATTATTGTGGAGGTTATTACATTAAGGATAAATAACATCCTTTCTAAATTTATTTATGGGGAACAATTCAATCTCTTCTCTGATAGGTAAAACCACAAGGCCATTGAGGTATCCCGGGAGGGCCTCCACTCCATCAAAACCAAAAACATTTCTTCCATAGTTATAAAATTTAATCTATCAAAATCATTCAATTATGTTATCTAGATTTATATAAGGATAATTTTCATTCATATGGGGTTTCATGCCTACTCTATGAAAAGGGTATTGACCTATATCCATAATTTCTTATTTTCCTTTCTTATTAATGGATATACCATAGGATTTTCTAGTCTAGGAAGGGGAATTCACCAGGGATTCCCACTCTCCCATTTTTTATTCTTAATAATGGATGAAGGTCTTAGTAGAACCCTCATGGTGACTAAGTGAAGTGGTCTATTTAGGGGTACCAAGATTGGGCATAATTTCTATATATCACACATCCTCTTCATTAATGGAATCCTTATATTCTGTGATGGTTCAATGTAGGAGGTAATAATCCTTAAACAAATCCTCAATGTTTCTTACACTACAATATATATTCTTGTCCATATACAAAAGTCTTTGATATCCTTTTATGGTTTGGATAAGGAAGATATTATATTTTTCTCCATATTATTTCCTTATCAACAATTTGACTTAGAGGATGTGTTAAAATACTTAATATTATATATGAAACCAAATACCTATGGGAAAAGTGAATGCAAATGGATTGATATCAAAGTGGAAAAAGTCTTTATCTATAGTAAAATTGTTGGTTGTCTCATAGTGGTAGGATTTTCCTTATCAAGGTAGTCCTAGAGCCGATTCCAATTTATTGTATGTCATTGGTGTTCATTCCCAAGGMATTTGAGATAATATTCACCACAAAAAATMAGATTCATTTGGATAGGTGGCAAGGATAAAAGAGGCCCAGTGTGGGTTATATGGGATTGGATTTAACTCCCAAAAAATATGGGAGGTTGGGGGATCAAAAGTATCCATGTTTTTAGTAGTGATTTATTTGAAAAGTGTATTTAATGATTTATGGGGGGACATGGTATTTATTGTTATTTTATTCACTAGAAATATATAATTCCCAATACCATTGAGAATTGGATCATAAGTGGTGATAAAATATGGCATAATTGTTCCATTATTTTTGTGGTAAATAGATTCCCTTTGATAGGAAATGGTCTAGTTTGGAGTTGGGTAGAGGAATGAGAGTGATGTGATCCATAGGTAGGATGTGGTGTATATTTCAACTTTCAGAAGTTCTACCATATGGATTTCACATAGAATTTTTTTATTCGTAAGTCAAATTGACATGCTCAATTTATCTATAATTTGGTCATAAGAACAAATAACTACTCGAATGTTAGGCCTATCTGAGGATGATGATATTGAGTGGGATAGGTACATATACATGCTAAATATATACCATGTGCATATCAGGGATGAGGAACATGAAATCATTTTGGGAAAAAACCTAGTGAAAGGATTATATATCCCAAAGGTAGGTTATTTATTTCTTTGTATTGAGAGAGACAATTAGAGAAATTTGGTGTTGGAAACAAATATAGAGGTTCAAGTGACCCTTAAAAATGAGGATATGTATGTGGATTACCTTGAATAATAAGGTCCTTACTAGGGATTCCACTTAGAAACGAGACACACATGGCTCAAGGAAATGTATTTAATGCAAACCTAGTCTTGAATACATTGAACACTCATTATTATCTTATCCCTTATTCTTACAGGTTTGGTAAGAATTTGAGAATCTCTTTATTCAAGTTATGTGAAGAGAATCTACAATGGAAGAAATTTTTAAGACCCAGTGCAAAGATCTTCCTATAAAAAATTTAAACCCTTAATTTATTGGTGGCATGGGGAGTCAACATAGTTACCAAATTAATGAGAATCGTGACCTCAAAACAAGAACTCTGACAAAACAAAAACTCATTTTTTGGGGTAAAAAACACCAAAATCAACCTCTGAATCTAAAATGGTGCTATCAGTATCACCCTTTTTTTATAGAGGTTAAAACTATGACCTATTTCCTTGACAATTGATACCGTCGTGGAAAAACACATTAATATTGACCCTCGAATAAAAAATTGATGCTACCAATAACAATAATTTATTATTTGGAGTTAAAATTATGACTTAATTGAAACAATGGCCTCGAGAATCAGTACCATCACCAATAAAAAAACTCAAAATTGGTTCCTAAATTGTTGTTTGAAATTTTATTTATTAATTTTTTAAAATTTACATTAGAAAGTAACTATGTTGCATGGGGACCCGTCCCCCCCAAAAAAACCCGCGTACCTGTCGTTCCTATGTTACGGAGACTTGGGGACCCTTAGGAAACTTACAAAAAAATTTGGAGACTCCATTGGGGACTCAAGGACTTGCTAGCCGTCCCCAAGATGTTCTGGACAGATTTTAGAGACGTTCCTGACAAATCTCGAGGATGTTCTGGGAAAATTTCAGGTTTTTTTTGGGCAGATTTTGGGGATATTCCAGGCATATATATTCAATCTTGTCAATTATGGAAATTGATTATTGGAAAATAATATAATTTTCCCATCCATTTTTTTTTATTTCATTGAATCTAAATATGTTGTAA
>SNQJ01S0060969.1:63324-75098 GCA_010110895.2 Picea sitchensis
ATTGATCAGAGGATTATATCACAAAGGATCGTAATTCAATATTTTGGATAGGTGGAGAAGGAATTCCATATATGGGTCATACAGGTCAAGGAGGAGAGAGAGACGAAGTAGCCACAGGTGGGTTTCAGAGAAAAGAAGCCACAGGAAAATGTTAGATCATACAGAGCTTGTTGTATGCACTTTTTGTACAGATCCACGATTCACAGTGGATCAAATAACGTATATATGTTGATCACAAGAGGATGAGTTGTGTATGCCTCAAGAAACATGCCAGAATAGGTTGTACAACAACACATCATTTTCCAGGTTTGTCTACAGTATATAATTCTCTTAGTGGGTCATTTTCCTTGTTATGGGAGACCTGATTTGACCTTAGTAAAAGCATCATTGGACTAGTTTTCCCTCTGAGGTTTTTCTAGTAGTTTATACCCAAAACTATGGGTGTTATATGTGGTTGATTTAGTTTCCTTGTTTACGTTTTTGCTGCATTTTTATTTGATTACTCAGTTGTTCTTTTCATAGATAAAGTGATTTTATTTTGAGCTAACTACCAAGCGTTGAGTAGAGTGGTAAATGATCAACATGGAATTAGTGCATACCAAGGGTTGAATCTGCTTGGGGAAATTCAACAATATATTCATCCTTATTATTTCATTGAGACACTTGTAGCTTCTTTTTCAAATTGTTAAGATTATTAAGTATGTCTTGATTATGCTTACATGAACTTATCATTTATTCATATTTCTTTTTTAATTATCCCTTGACTTGTCCTTTTCCCACTTTCAGCATTATTGTTCCTTTTAAAATATGAATATCCTCTCATGAATACTTCATTTTTTGTTTGTTAATTTAATCTTGGGACTGTTAGATGCAACGATTAACTATTAGCTTGGCTTGGTGACTCGGGGGCATCTAAGTCATCAAAATCAACAGGGGATGCTTGAGCCACACCAACCTTAACATGGTTGGATTTTTGTCCCAGGTTTGAAATGGTGACTTTAACATCGAGTAGCAACAACACTACATCATGAGCCCATCCTACACCTCGGGGACTCATCGAATACTTCATTAAGGGTGCATAAGTTTTTCAAATAATCAACCTTCATATTGACCCCTCCTTTTACTTCTTTTAATCCATCTTAAATTTTATGCACTGCCTCAATTTTTATGTTAAGCTAGTCTCTATTTATTTTAGGAAGCATTTCTTTGAAGCCACTTCCCATGTGGTATTTAATCTAGTATCATCATCAAGAATTTTCCACCTCATCAAATGGAAATTAAATATTCACCATAAAAGGAGATTTATTATTCTGGGACTCATCGAATACTTCATTAAGGGTGCATAAGTTTTTCAAATAATCAACCTTCATATTGACCCCTCCTTTTACTTCTTTTAATCCATCTTAAATTTTATGCACTGCCTCAATTTTTATGTCGCTAGTCTATTTATTTGAGAATAATTCTTTAAATACTTCCCATGTGGTATTTAATCTAGTATCATCATCAAGAATTTTCCACCTCATCAAATGGAAATTAAATATTCACCATAAAAGGAGATTTATTATTCTCCTTTTCCATCCTCAGCCATCCCATATGATAAATTTTGTATTTATCTTCATCTCCTTCAAATATTGGTATTGCCATTTATGATTAATTGAGATCTAGTCAAAAACCTCAAGTTATAGCCTTACTATGTTAAAAATAATGATCCCAAATAATTATGATCCTTTTCCCAATATATTATCATGTGTTAAATCCTCTTTCCAAAGGTTTTTGAATTAGTTCAATCAGACATCCAAGTCAAACATTATGTTTTTTGTTTGTTTGTTAGGAATGTGATTGTAACCTATGGGGCCAAAATTTTTAACCATTGTCTAAGAAACTAGAACCCAGGGGCATCTAAGCCATAAAAATCACCCGGGGATTGCACCTAGCCTAGGCCGCACCAATCCTTAACATGGTTGTATTTTTGGTTGTCTCCTCTCAACTAAATTCACCGTAAGGGTATTGAACTATGGTCGCCTAGCAAATGAAACCCACACCTTAACTGAGTGAGCTAGCGAGAATCGAAAAGTCAAACATTATGTTTTTTTTGGTATCTAGGGGAATCGGTAACAACGACGGTATCTGACTCGCGTGACACGGGGTTGAATCCCATCAGCTGCCTTATAACCCCTAGGGAGAACCACATCGCCCGCAAGCATGGCATCTAGATAAGACGAGTTTTGAACTCATGACCTGCTTAGCAGCACAAACGCCTTAACAACACATCCATTGGCCACTAGACCACACCCCTTCGAGCAAGTCAAACATTATGTTAATTTCTAGTTAACATACCTTTTAAAACCTTGAGTTGGAGATTATCATGCTAGTCAACCTTGCTCCCAGTGTAATTCTAAAAATTTTATACCTATGATTCAAAAAAATTTAGTATACGGTATTATCATATGTCTTCTCCTCAATGCCATAGGTCTTACTAAATTTTGATTTTCCAAGAAAAATGTTATGATAACTTTCCCTAATCTTGTTGATTTTGGCACCTTTTATGAAAGTGAAATTTTATGGTATGCCACACATCGAATTTTGTAAACATGACTAAAAATTTCGATTTGAAATGTTATTGTCTACCTCCTACCTAATGGCACTAGTGGAAGTCAATTTGGAGCTATCTGGATTAATATAATTTTTTTTTAATATGGAATCCTATTTGATATTGGTTTCAAGACTAATAAGAAAACCTAATTTTCATAGTCTATAACTCCCACACTATAGTGAACCATAATCTGAAATTTTGAAATAGTATAGTGAACCATAATATGAATTTTTGAAACAAATAACTTGGTTATGTATTCTATCTACACGTTGATGTTCAGGTTGGTCAAGATCCAAACAACATCCTCGTGAGGATAAAATACCCTTTCATTTTTATAGAGGTTCCACTCCTCTGTTATAGTATGAAATATGTAGCTTGATGTTCATGGAATGGGATGTCAAATGGGATAATGCTAGACAACAAACCCCAAGTAGTTATTGATTTAGTTTATATATGGAATGGTTATTGATAACCATATTTCTTCTTGAATGGACCAAGCATATTCTTAACCATAAAAATATGAATAAATGATTCAATAACAAAATAAATATATGCTCAGCTTCATTAGAACATCCCTATGGAACACATGCAAGCTGAATATGCATCCATATTTTCTCACAGGAAAAAAAATGAAATGGTATTGATCATTTCAGAGAACTTTAAATGAGTATTGAATTCAAAACTGAAAAGAATTTGATAGGCTCACTACAAAATCATTACAATCATTAATTTGAATATTTGAGAAATCATTAAATGTATTCCCTGAAATAGTTCTCTATGGAATTTATTACATGAAATATATTTCTCATTACAAATCATCCAGTAAATTGATTGACTAGTCATTCATAAATAAAGCTTGTCAAACACAAGGACTAAATCTCCATGAATCAATTAGAAAATATTGGCTTACATTTATCAGTCATATATATGGATGTAAAATATTCCTATGATCTATTAACCAAAGGCCTAGAAGCATACAAGAAAAACACGCAAAAACTCATCCCTATGCTCAGTTCAGAAATACAAGCATAAAGCCTTGACCAAAATAGTGTAGAAGAAGAAGCAATAAAAATAGAAATACTTATTTGTTGATTAGAGAACTGACTCCATACTAATCACTGAACCTTTTCTATTCTTATCTTCCAACCCTTATTTGATAGTGTTCTCTCTCTTTTAAAATATGCTTCCAATTCTTCTTGAAGTAGTTAGGGTTTTTTCCTTCTAGAAGTTTCCGCATGCGTCCTTTTTGGAGTAAATAACTTTAATTAATTCCTCAATGAAATCTCATTAATTAAATTAGTTAATTGGAATTCATGCTTCCAAGTGGTACCCACTTCAGCCTTTTATAAAACCCATTTAATAAACTTTTATTTCAAAACTTTAAAATTGACTGCTTGAAAAAAGTGGAATGTGTTTTAATTTTTTGAGCATGTTAATTGAATTCTCAGACATGAATACAATCTATAAATATTATTCATCATCCCAACATCCTAATGAGTCCTCGTAAGTGATATTTAGAGTTTTGGATCTCACTTTATAGCCTCGGGAACTTGAGGTTCCAAAAAGATTTCTCACCAAGTCATGAAAAACGAGCGGACTGATATTTTAATTTTTGGAAGAACTATTGCCAAATTCATCCATTTAAACATATGCCATTGTCTTCCTTGTATAATTATCTTTCCAAATAGGTATTTTTTTATGAAAACAAACGTCTAGATCTTGAGTTATAACCTCCAGACTATTGTTGCTCAGGAGTCATCCATCTAATTCATGGATCAGTCTTAGCCCTTGATTAAAGTATGCCTCTTAAATCCCGCATGCATTGTGTTGGATGAATAATTGGTGTTTATAATGTAAACTCATTTCATATAATTCATGTGAAACAAAGGATATTATGTAGGTCTTGGTGTAGCTCTTTGTGCCTTAGAAAAATACATATCTCGATAATATTTTGGTCGCCCGGTCACTACCCAATAATTACCCAGTCCACCTATGAATGTGTGAAATGCCATGTCCAATCACCACCTAGTTACCTGACATGTTTCACTTGGGGATGTGCCAAGAAAACTTAGGACAAGATAAATAATATTAAAATAATATGAGGAGTTTGCAGGTTACAATGGAGCGTGGTAAGACTTAGTAAGAAGAGTTGTAAAAATTCAAAGTATTGATAAGTGAGGATTGGGATCAGGAGGAGGGGTAAGAGGTAGAAAAAGGAGTTGAGGAATTAGTAAGAAGACTTTTGAAAATTCTAAATGTTGAGAATCAGTTGGAAAAGGGGCATATTCTATGGAGGAATCGTAAAGATCGTTGACCCATGGACCTGTGATAACTAATAAATTTGACTAAATTTGACTAAGTAAAATATGAAAATAAATAATGGAAGGAAATACATTAATATGGAAATGAAAAAGGAAGTAAGAAAGAAAAAAGAAAACTAAGAGAGGGAAATAGAAAACGAAAATGGAAAATAAGAAGAAAACTAGAAAGGGAAAAAGAAAATGAAAATGAAAAATGAAATAATGGTAGTCGAAATGGAAAAGAAAATAAAATAAAATGGAAAAGAAAAGAAAATGGGAATATGAACATAGAAACGGTTAAGTAAGGAAAGGAGAGTATGGAATGAAAAGAGAGAAAAATGTCTGAGTGTGGAATATGGAGTACAGAGGGTAGAGTGGAAGAGGGAAAAATGGTTAAGTATGAGAAGAGGAGGGAATATGAGAGTAATGAGAAAAATGGATAAGTATGGAATGAGAGTATGAAGAGAGGTTCAAGGATAAGATAGGAAAATGGTTAAGTGTAGAGATGGATAGGAGATGGAAGGTGAGAAAAATGACTAAGGAGGTTACTTAGTCAAAAATTCTAAAATGGAGAGTAAAAAGGGGCACAACACTTAGAAAAACAATATTTTTGCAATTCTTCAAATCTCTTCTTGCAATAATATCTTGGGCATACAAAATAAAATTTTGAGTCCATAAAATGTATTACAAAGATGAGTTTAAGGGATACACCATGAGATAATGAGAAGGCGCAAATTATTCCTTCTAACAACGTTTTTTTATTCCAAAGAGAGGAAAATCAAGGTGACCAAATTTTCGATCAACAATTGGGTCCAACTGTGGGATACTGACCCCTTGTGGGTTGTTGAGAACACTAGAATATGACTAGTTGAATTATCCATTGGGATATGGAGTCATCTTCAAGAATTATCTCCATCTAGCAACTACTTTATAATTCAAAATTTAACTAAAGAAACAAACTATGTACAAAGAAGATCTACCTATCCTATCCTACTTGGAGGAAAGGAACACTTTTCAAGTGTAAGTAGATTTCCAATGGAGCCATTTAAGCATCCCACCGATTTGTGGAATGAACTCTAGAATTGGGGAACATATCAGGGTTGTTATCGAGTCAAGAGCATGCCCAAAGTGTATTGAAATAAGACTGATATGGATGTTCCCACTATCTAATTGCATTTTTTGAAAAACAATGGTTTGGAACCATGATTCAATAAAATCAACCCTTGGTGGTTTCTTATGATTGTTATTATTTTTGGTTGGATGAGAAGTTTCCTATTTGAATTTTTTTTTATCTTTCTCCTTATCCACAACCACATCAAAAATTCTTAATTCATCACCAATATCTTGAAATTACTCTTCTTTCTTGCAATGGAAATATTGTCCATCATTATTCTTAGGATTAATTTCTTCCATCAATTCTTCTTGCTGCAAAATTTCGTGTGACCTTTCATCATTAAGATGCAGCCATTGAAAAACTATTGAAACATTTTCTACATGTTGGATGGAATCTTATCATACATTTGGTGGGAGACTCATCAATTTGATTTTCAAACTTTATGCTCAAAATATCCTCATGTGGACTATATGAGAACCTTAAATATTCATTGTCTTGAATCTATATGGGAGAGCGTGGGTGGAAAGAAACATTGAAATCACCATAAGGAGAATATGGGTGCATTCTTGGGATGAAATTTTCAACAAATGAATTTTCCAAGACATCCCAGCTGGTAATGGAATCATGAAACAATGAAAATAATCATTCAAGAGCATTATGTTATGAGGAAGATCTCTATATGGATAGGGGAAAACCACAACAGATGGAAAAAAACCCATAAATCAACTGTAATCTTAGATATACTATATAAATGAAATGATAAGAAGAGAAGGCCATAATCCTACCTCGTCCGAACGTTCGAAGAAGACCACCATTGAGCACATGACCCAAATATTTATACCTGCAACTTGTCCTCAAAAACCAAGATATGCAAGCATATGGTGATGATATATAATGTTAGCATATAAATTAGCATAATACATTAACATACATAGAAAATACACCCAAGGAAAGCAATTCAAATATTTGCAAGATATCAATTGGATGAGAAAAGAGCTTCTATTAATGTAATCAACATAAGTACATAGGTGACACATTTCTATGATGACACATATTGGAACCGAGAAACTAAGTCCCTCCAACTGAGTCTCCACCACTTCAATCCTCCACAAAAGAAAGCTCATAATTAGGAGTCAATGAAGTTCTCCATCACAAGATAGGAAGATCTCAGGGGATAAACAAAAGAATTTCAGGATTTCAAGGACAAAGGGATGCAGACTCAATATGAAGTGAAGTTTCTCTAGAGTATCTTTGCTCTCAATGTTGAATTCTCCTCAAGGCTTGGATATGGATGAATTTATAACCTCCAAATGGAATTGAATGGTCAAATTAGAGAATTTCCAGTATATGGAAGGTCAAGGATCATGGATCACGTGACATGACATGGAAAGAAGACATATTTTTTTAATTTTGAGAACCACACCCAATGTACGTAGGCTGTAGTGGAGAAACCTACATATATGCGAGTTGTCAAACTGGTAGGTCGCGTATATGGATAAAAATATGTATTTTTAGTAGCTATGGAGTGAAAAAAAGGGGGAATTTAAGTTTGAAGAGGGAAATGAAGGGCCATACAAGTAAGATTTATGGAGTGAGGAGCATTTTTATATTAAATATTCCCCCTAATGTCTGATTTCGGAGGAGTATCCGTGATGGCCGAAATACATTATAATTCCTATAAGTGGAGTAATGAAGACTTAGTTGGAAGTACTAGTTACTCATGAAGCTATTACAATTCATATAGACTCTGTACACCTGGATTCCAATCTGAATTACACTACATATCCATGTGGATATATATCAAACAATTGTTCATATCCATGAACAAGACACAGTGGAGTCTAGTCTCAAAATCAACCGAAGATATATGTATTCAATGGAGCACAATTCGATCTTCCATGATCACTCAAGTCATATAGGTATTGTTCCTATGAAAGAAAAACAAAATATGGGGTGTTGCCACTGTGAACTGAAGATCTTAGACACTACCCCCTGAAGGTGTAAGTCTACATTATGTGAATAGAGGAGTTGAATTCAAACACAATGAGGCTTCATTTTATTACTGGTCATTAAGGTATACCGTTAACAAACGCAAGACAACCCACTAATAATGAAAGTAGGTGTCAAGGAACTTAGTACATTCAACAAGTGTGAATAAGGGTGTTGAGTTTGAATACTTGAAGAATCCATCGATCAATATACATTGATGTATTCCCCACTGATGATTGCAAGCCTCGAGGAACTCATATAACTCTAGATCTCGATTCCATAATAGATGATTTGAAGTCAATGGAAGGAGGCTAGTTGAAAGGAGAGAATTAAGGAATCTCTCATCATCCAGTGTGAGGTACAAAACAATAGCTTGATAATTAGGAGGATATTAGATGAATAGGATGTTCACAAACCAACGACTATGTGTGGCTCTCGCATGCACCAAATGTAAGTAGTGCACGAAAGAGACCCTATGAATAGAAGCCAATCAGGAAAATTGTGGAAAAAGGAGAGGAAAACACCAATAGGGATAATGGAATTCAAGACACTGCATGAATTCCAATGTGTGAATATATTTCTTGTCTTCAAACACAATGGAAACCCCCCAGTCAATGACCAATGAGGAGATGTCGTATGTTGGGTTCAAGGTTACCTACCAGTGATGAAAGTAGGCCTATGGTGCAAGTTAAGACAAAAAATTCATGTCATTATAAGATACACTGAGGGTATATCTCATCCAGGTGGATATCAGTGGCCACAGACCTATTCCAACTAGCTAAAAACAGTCTTCTGGAAATTTACTATTTTTAGCAGTTTTTCGGTTCCTAAACTTTTGGGGCCATTTTGACGGCCTAAATGAAGTTTTTTCTAGATTGAGCACCTCAATGAGCCAAAGTATAAAAATGATCCCCCAAAATTAATCTCCTCGATGATACCTTTGCAACAAACTATAGTGTGCCCAAAATAGAGATTGTATGCCAAAGTTTCCATTGGCTGGAAGAATTCTCCTAGGTATTATTTTATACTTTTTTCGGACCTAGGGGACTAATATCTACAAGAAGTGTCAACTAGTCAAACTGAAGTGTTAACTGAAGGAGAATATTCTCCAGGTGGAATATTCTCCCCTAGAATATAGGAGACTAGATAATGACTAATTATGACTAATAAACAAGGAAAAACCTTAGGAAAAATAAATCTTAGGTGTGTGTGAAGTAACTCCAAAAATAAGTAGTCTACTTTCTCCATAAAAGGGTTAAAATTATACCAAATAAACTTCCTTTCAAAACCATTTAAGGAGTGTGAAAGAGACAAGTTCACTCGAAAATCTTTTCATTTTTTCGAGAGTCGGAAACGAGCTTAACCAAGACTCGGGGGGGAGTCCCATGGGTAGTAGTTAGAATACTCTTGAGTGAAAAAATGGGGTTCGAATGCAAAGTCATATTGATACTATAAGGAATTACCAGTACTATGGAATAACATTTGTATGGGCACCAAATGACAAAAAGGGTTTTAACTAGGGTACCCATGTTTGGTAAGTCTCTACCACTTAATAACGACACTTCTAGTAGTAGTGAGAAGATTATGTGTTGCTAAGAAATGGGTTCATACCTAGGTCATATGAATCATGGTCATAGGAAAATGAAGAAATGAAAAGAGGGGTGAAAACCTATCCTATATGTCTATGAGAGAATATACTTGTCGGAGGCACAAACGAGCGATATGACATTGGAAATCTGTTAAAACCCTAGACAAAACCACTTCAAACCATGTCTTTCACTGCGCTATTATTCCATAAGGCCAAAAATATAAAATATAGGGTAAAACTATATAAAGTGGGTACACATTTTATTTTGATAGTAAAAATAAGAAATTTTACCATACCATTTGAGTTTTTCACCCACATAGTTATTTTGAGACCATTTTACCCACGATCTTCATTGTGGGAGATACAATCAACGAAATCAAAAACCGTCTGGACCAAGTAAGTTCCTATCACATTCTCTTCCATTTCATTGGTTTACATTTTAGATTTAGTCACCATTTTTTGAGTATTAGAGGTCGTTAATTAGAAACTAGGTTGTACACATGTGACAGTTTATTGGGTCACATACATGACCTGATGTACGCGATAAAATCGAAGACTTCCTATGTATATGAAGATCTATATGCGATTGTCATAAGGGTATCCCACATACAAGTCCGCAAACAAGTTTTTAAAGAGGATTAACTCAAAAATTGGTCTTTCCTTTGCATGATGGTTATTGAATGGAGGGAAAGGGAGCATGAGGAGGTGGATGCAACAATAGAAAGAGATGTAAGGACCCAACAAGATTTGCAAATATGTGGGCTCTATAAATTTTGGGCTATCAAAGGAATAAGGGATCAAGTGAGGTTTGTCCATTAATTGGTAAACTATTAGGATTCAGAGACAAATGTCGTCAATCTCAATGGGAAACCATTGAAAATTGAAATGGGCAAAATATATTTTATCACAGGATTATCTCACTGGGGCGAGATGGTGAATCCCAAGCCCCAAGGGGCTGGAGGTGGGAGGACTATGGAGGATTAAATCTACACATATTGTTTTGCAGGAACAAATAAATTAGGGAGCCAACTCCCTATCAGGGAGATTGAGAACCTGAGTCAAAATATTGTCGTGCTTGTACTCACATGGATATCAGGGTTGGCCTCATTGCACCAGGTGTTGAGGCCACTCATACTATATGTGGTGGAGTGTTTGAGACCCACTTTTTATGATTGGTGCACCTCACTACTGGCCAATATGAATATCTAGTTGACAGATTGCAAACAAGGGTGAATGAGGAACTTCAAGTTTGTATCCATGCTGTGTAGTTTTTTCTTTGAGAGGGTTCCAAGATTGAGCCCTAGAGTAGAGATTAATCCACATGGACTGTGTGATCCAACCATGTCACAATGGATTGAGGTGATGATGTGGCTATGAGGTGGTAGGGTTCCAACCCCCTACAACGATGATTTATCTCACTGGTGGAACCGACAAGTCATAGCCATCATTAACTTGTTGAATTACTAAGAGGGGGGGTGAATCAATAATGGAGAAATTTAATCTTTTCTCGCCATAAAATGCAAGTGTTATATCAATGTAGAATTATCATCCAATAGTTCCAAAGTAAACAAATAATTAACAAATGAGAAATCACACACATCACAGTACACCAATGTTTTACGTGGAAACCCAAAGAGGGAGAAAACCACAGAATGAATTTTTTTATATGTCTTTAAGAATTACATTCATTGGAAGCACCAAATTCCTTTGTTTTCTAGCTGCAACTGGAAGGAGGCTCCAACCCCCTAGTTTCTCAAGATACAACCTGAGGAAAGCTCCAACTCCCCAATTCTCTAGCTAGAACCAGAAGGAGGCTACAACCCCCTATCTTCTCTGGCTACAACTAAAAGGTGGCTACAATCACTCGTCCTTGCCCCGTCCAACCACCCTAAAATATAAGTAGAATGATGGAACCACTGTCACACTATCACTGTGAGATATACTATTGTAAACCTGTACCAATCAACCTACACCGAACAACCTATAACAACTTATACCAATAACCTGTGCCAATATGTACCATACATCAACATGTACCTCAACCTGTACCATAAACAAATGCATCAACCATGCACCAAATCTGTACAAATAACTTGTCACAATATCCTTTCCAAACAACCTATCACAACAACATGTCTCATCAATATTATCAACCAAATCAGATCTACCCACCAAGATCAATCACCAAGA